>CM077158.1:94336226-94427588 GCA_039583875.1 Platanthera guangdongensis | reverse complement strand
AGGCCTTACAAAATGTTTCACTTGATATACATGATTTACAAAACCACGGCACGCAGCCGTCATACATGATAAAACAGTAACACTTCCAATTAGGCCTTCGAGGGCGGCTTCGCAAAAGGGCTTTAGGCCCGCTATTGACGCTTGGTCCAGCAGCACCTGCAAGCAACAAACCACCGCATGGTGGCAAAACAAGGCAACGGTCAGCAATGCTGACCAAATTATAACGATCCCGCCCCCAACTCGGGGCGGCGATGCTCCTTCCCTGCATTTCATTAGCATAAGCGAGCAAAAGTATATAAAGCCTTTCATCACAGATGTTGGCTCGCACGGCCCACACGCCCGTGCTCTCAGGGCACATTCTCGGTGAACCGGTCGATGTCATGTCAATTAAAGCCATAGACATTCCGGACTCACCACCGCCACTTGACGGCCAAACCTATGAGCAATTTGTCTTCCTGGCCTGGGTCACGACAATTTAAGTCATGACCGCCGAAGACCCTAATCTATGCCAACGGGAAAGTGCCACGTGCCTTTAGGTCTCTTTACCGAACGACATAGAACGGTACGGTTCCATCTAACCCGTGCTCACATCGCAACGACAATTTAAGCCATTTGCGCGGGTCAAACTTCCACCGAGTCCCATTCCATCAAAATCACATAACCGGTTATGTTCAAGTTGGCTCTCAGGCCACCAAGTGGCAAGATCTCGTAGCCCAGTTTTCCGGGTGCACCTTTGGGTTAGTCCCCAAGGCTCCCTGCTGCAATCTACCGCGTAGAAAACCCGAAAAAAACAATCATAGCACGGAGTCTTCTCCGGCATTTATGCAATGCAACATCACCGATCCAGACCAACATGTCCGGTAGGCTTCACACATCATGCCTATGTCCGTCTCGCTTACGGACTCTAAAAAAAACGGGACTTCACATATCTACAGAAAGAACGCCTCCAACTCTCCGCAAACTCGCGAGAGGGGCTTCCTATGCAAGAAGGAGATTACTCATGCTCAAGAAGAGAATCGTTACCCTAGCATTCCTCTTTGGCGCCATGGAAAAGTAAGCGGATGAAAAGCACCGCACTAGCTTTGCCTCGTGGATCCGGAGTCGGCTCGCGATTCGGAGCTCGAAGCTCCTCCAATGGCCGGATCTAGCTCCTTCCTTCTTTGGCTCGCCTCTCTCTCTAAGGTTTTAGAAAGATGAAACTTATGAAAAAGTGAGGGTTCTAAGTCAAACCGGGTATATCCCTTCAGGAACAACCCCCAGCCGTTGGATCATCAAATAAAGAAATAAACGGCTTTGATTCGGGACTGAAATGCCCAATCTGGACCACCGAACCGGCCTGGCACACGCCCGTGTCCAGGGCCGTGTGCCTCATTCGCCGTCAAAATCGGCTCGCCTGGAAAACACACGGGTATCGAACACGCCCGTGTTCGAACTGACACGCCCGTGTTCCACCTGACACGGCCGTGTGGCCGGCCGTGTACCCCATCATTTTTCCCGAAAACAACCCGAGCACTGCACGGGTTCTAGGACACGCCCGTGTCCTTGCCCGTGTCACCTCAACACGCCTGGGGCCCAGGCGTGTACACGGTCTCGACACTCGACACTTCGTCGAGCGAAGATCGTCGACCTGATGACACGGCCTTGGACACGCCCGTGTCCTAGGCCGTGTGCCTTGTCTCGACACAATGTCGAGACCAAAGTGTCGAATCCCGGGATGAGTGTCGACACGGTCGACACGCCATGCGACACGCCCGTGTCGCAGGCCGTGTGTCCATGTCTCGACACTCGTCGAACGCAGAGTGTCGACTTCACGGCTAAGTGTCGACACGGGTCGACACGCCCTGCGACACGCCCGTGTCGCAGGCCGTGTGCCCAGTCTCGACACAATGTCGAGACCAAAGTGTCGACTTCCCGGCTTCTGGGTCGACACAACACGCTCGGGACACGCCCGTGTCCCAGGCCGTGTGCCTGCAGCCAGAACCAAAACTGGCCCAAAACGTCCCCCGTCGCTCCTTTGAGTTTCGGGGCGTTACAACTCTCCCCCTCTTAAAAGAATTTCGTCCACGAAATTATAAAGGAAAGACATGTACAAAACCAAAATTTGTACCTGAGCGGAACAACTCCGGATACTCGTCAAGCATAGTCTGCTCTCGCTCCCAAGAGAGCTCCTCACGACCGCAATTGTCCCACCGGACCTTGACCATCCTGATCTCTTTATTGCGTAGCCGCTTGACCTCCGAGTCCTCAATCCGCACGGGCTTGACCTTTGTCGTCAGCCCACTATCCACCGGCACTTGATCAACCGCGATCACTTGCGTAGGCTCTTGCACCGCCTTCCGAAGCACCGAAATATGGAATACATCATGTAATCCACAAGCTCCACTGAAAGCTTCAACCGATAGGCCGCTTCACCAACTCGCTCCAGAACCTCAAACGTCCAAGGTACCTCGGGCTTAGCTTTTTCAATCGCCGCACCCGCGAGACACCCTTGAACGGCTTGATCTTTAAGTATACATAGTCGCCCACAGCGAACTCCACGTTCCTGTGCTTGGCATTATAGTACTTTGCTTGCCGGTCCTGAGCGATAAGCAACCTCTCCCGAATGGTTCTCACCAAAGAAGTAGCATCCTCCACTTCCGATCGCTTATACAACTTTGACTCGCCGTTTCTAACCAAGACAACGGCGTGCGACATTTTCTACCATATAGGGCCTCGAAAGGCCCATCTGAATACTCTCTGGTAGCTATTGTTGTATGCGAACTCCACCAAATAAAGGTGGTCTTCCCATTGCTTTCCAAAATCCAAGACACACATGCGGAGCATGTCTTCCATGGTTCTATTGACCCTCTCGGTCTGCCCATCCGTTTGCGGATGGAAGGCTGTGCTGAATTTCAACTTTGTTCCCAACATTTGTTGCACTAGCCTCCAATCATTGGACGTGAACCGCCCATCTCGGTCACTCACGATGCTGCGGGGCACACCATGAAGCCGTACTATGTTATCCACATAAAGCTTTGCCAACTTCTCCACCGGATCATCCTCCTATGCGGAATAAAATGCGACACCTTCGTTAATCGATCAACAAACCACCCAAATGGCGTCGTTCCCCTTTGCGACCTTGGCAAACCGTGCACAAAGTCCATAGAGATGTCGTCAAATTTCCACTCCGGAATAGGCAAGGACTTAAGAAATCCTCCCGGATTTTGGCACTCCGCCTTTACCAACCAAGGCGCAAGTTTGGCACTTCGCTACGTATAGCGCCACATCCTTCTTCAAACCGGCCACCAAAACAGTTTCTTCACATCACGGTACATCTTCGTGCTCCCCGGGTGAATCGAGTACTTGGTATGGTGTGCCTCGTACAACAACTCCACCCATAAATTGCCCACACTTGGGACGCACAGACGACCGTCTTTCCAAAGTAATCCGTCCTCCACGACGAATTGGGAATTTGACCCATCCAGAGCCTCTACCATGAACTGCTTCATAAGAGCATCCATATCCAAAGCCTGCCGAATACGATCAGCCAGGTCATATTGGACTTCAGTCCAATTCAGAACTGCTTCAGCACTTGATTGTCTATCCACACAAACAATCTCCAACGCCTCCAACTCCCGCACCAACCGCTCATCATGCACCGATAGCCAATTGGCTTGAGCTGGGGCTCGCCGACTCAACGCGTCCGCAACCACATTCCCTTTACCAGGCACGTAGTGGATCTTGAATGTATAGTCCCCCAGGAACTCCATCCATCTACGCTGCCGCATATTCAGATCCTTCTGATCAATAAGATACTTCAGGCTCTTGTGATCGGTGTAGATATCAATCTTCACACCGTACAAATAGTGTCTCCACAGCTTCAAGGTAAAATCACGGCCGCTAACTCCAAGTCATGGACCGGATAATTCCTTTCATGCACTTTTAGCTGTCTCGAGCCATAAGCTATTACACTTCCGTGTTGCAGTAGCACGCAACCCAAACCGCTGCCCGAAGCATCGCTATAAATCTCATAGCCTTCGGTCCCACATGGCGAACTCAGCACAGGCGCCGTGGTCAACCGACACTTCAACTCCTCAAAAGCTCGCGCGCACTCCGGCGTCCAAACGAACTTATGCTCCTTCCTCGTCAAAGTAGTGAGAGGCAAAGCTATCCACGAGAAGTTCTCTACGAAGCGCCTATAATAGCCGGCAAGCCCCAGAAAACTCCGGACTTCCGCTACCGTAACAAGCTCAGGCCACTCCCGTATCGCAACGATCTTCGCCGGATCCACAGAAATACCCTCTCCACTCACTATATGCCCGAGGAACGCCACTGAGGATAGCCAAAACTCGCACTTCGAGAACTTGGCATACAACTGATTTCTCCTTAGCGTCTCCAACACCAAATGAAGATGCTTGAAGTGATCTTCCTCACTTTGCGAGTACACCAAAATATCGTCGATGAAGACGATCACGAAATGGTCCAAGTACTCCCTGAAAGTCCTGTTCATCAAATCCATGAACACTGACGACGCATTAGTCAGCCCAAATGGCATGACCGTAAACTCATAATGCATGTATCTCGTACTAAACGCTGTCTTCGGGATATCACTCTCCCTTATTCGCAGCTGATAGTACCCAGCCTTGAGATCCAACTTCGAGTACACCGTCGACCCGACTAACTGATCAAAAAGATCATCAATCCGGGGGATTGGGTACTTGTTCTTCTCAGTCAACTTGTTGAGCTCCTATAATCAATACATAGCCTCAAGCTTCTGTCCTTCTTCTTAACAAAGAGGACCGGTGCGCTCCAAGGCAAAGAACTCGGGCGCACATACCCTTGCTCCAACAACTCTTGCAGTTGAACTTTCAACTCTGCCATTTCCTTAGGCGCTAGCCGATAAGGAGATCGTGACACAGGCTTTGCACCTGGCACTAGCTCGATCGCGAAATCCATCTCCCTCTGAGGCGGGGCTCCAGGAAGATCTGCGGAGAACACATCAGGGTATTTCGATACCACTGAAATACAATCCAACGCAGGCTTCGGGTTTGCAACCTCCACTAGTGTAAAGAACAGTTCTGCACCGGCACGAACCGCCTTCATCACCTGAAGAGCAGACATCAGCGTCTTGCTCGACCCCTTTAAGCCCGTAAAACTCGTTTCACGACTTGCTCACAGCTTGACTTCCTTGCTACCGCAATCTATATGGGCATGCTGCTCCGAGAGCCAGTCCATGCCAAATATGACGTCGAACTCCACCAACGGAAGTAAAGACGCCCGCAGGTCGAACTCCTGATCCCCAATACGAATCTTAACATCACAGATTCTATCCGCTCGCATCGAACACCCATTGGGCAACAACACATCCAACTTATCTTTCGCCATCGAAGAAGGGACTCCGATGCGTGATATAAATCCTTCGGACAAGAAGGAGTGTGAAGCTCCCGTATCGAAGAGTGCTCGTGCTGGATTTTCACAAATCAATACAAATCCTAAACAAGCAGTGGTAAGGTAACATGTGCATAACAAGTATTTAAAGAAATTGACTTGCTATAAATTAAACCGTACCTGTCACCACATCAGCCTGTTTGATGGCCTCCTGTTGGCCAAGATTATAAACTCTTGGTTGGGCCGGAGCATAATGGGATGCGGTCGACTCCACCGCCTTTTCATTCTCTTCATAAGTAGCTCTCGGCCTTCTCTCAGACTTAGGACGTCCGCTCCAACAGTCACGGGCAAAATGCCCCGTCTTTCCACAAGTAAAACACGAGTCCGGGGTCCGACTCGTAGTCGCCCCAGAAGCACTAGAAGGAGCTGGACCCGAAGTCCTATGCTTCTTGAAAGACCTCCGATAGCCGGACTTTGAAGTAGTCGGCACTTTAAATTCAGATTTCCTATCACCCAAGCTTTTCTTTGCTTGCACATTCTTCATGTCCTTCTCCAAGGACCGGGCAGTATTGACCAAGGTTAAGAAACCCTGCGTCATCGGCCCCAAAAGTAGTAATCTCAACTCATCTCTCAACCCTTCATAGAATCGATTAGTCTTGCGCTCCTCATCCACAATAGTGGAGCTAGCATAACGACTCAAACGAGTGAACTCGTGGAGATATTCATCCACGCTCTTCTCACCCTGAACCAACTTCAGAAATTCGTTCTCCATCGAAATCCTCTGAGTAAAAGGGAGGTATCTTGCTAAGAACAATCCCGAGAACTCTTCCATCGGAACGTCTATAAGTTGTCTACCTCTCAAATGATGCAGCTCCAAACCTTCCCACCATAATCTCGCTTCACCGTCCAAAAGGAACGTAGCGATGGTGGTCATTTGCCACTCCTCCGTCTCTGTTGCTGTCATGACTCTCTTCACCCTGGAGAGCCAGTCTTCAGCCTGAGATGGGGTTCCCAACCCCGAGAATAACGGAGGGTTAAAGCTCATTACATGCTTAAGCTGCCTATCAGTTGCCCTCCTTGGCACCACCGGTTCCAGAACCACTTGCTCCACTCTCCTCGGCTCAGCCTCTTGAAGAGGTACCTGCTCCATCACAGGAGCGGGCTGCTGTATTTGCCTTGCAGGCTGCGCATTTATCACGGCCAACACCGCTTCAGCCACCAATCGTATGTTCTCAGCCGACAGAGGTGTTGCAGGAGCAACATCCGGTGCACTACTAGCCTCAAAAACTCGGCGTTCTAACGACCCAACACCACTTCTGGTCACCTATAGTGGTACAAAACACCGTTAAGCGACCAAATAAAATTGCAAACAGCAATTATAGGAACACACAGGTTCCTCAAACACGAGTATTTTCATTCCTAAGTGGACATTCATGGGTTCTTTTACCGTTATAACGATGACGCAAACAATGTGCTCACCACCCCTTAAAAAGAATTCGCCCACGAATTCACTTTAAGCCCGACCAAAACCAGTGGGCTGATACCAAATTATAACACCCCCTATCCGTCACATAGCATATAGCAGTAGGTCCGGCCGGGGCCCGACGTCGTATGCCACATACATACCGGGTGGTTACTCATGGAAACCATCCAACCAATCAACGTCCTACACAGAGCATTCTAGCGGAAGCAGTTTATAAAAGTTGCAAATAAGAACCCAGCACTAAAGCATAAATGTCCACTAAACCAAAATAGGAATGTTATACAAATACCAACATAAGCCTTAAGGCCTTACAAAATGTTTCACTTGATATTACATGATTTACAAACCACGGCACGCAGGCCGGTCATACATGAATAAAATAGTAAACACTTCCAAATAGGCCTTCGAGGGTCGGCTTTGCACTTGGGCTTTAGCCCGCTATTGACCGCTTGGTCCAGCAGCACCTGCAAACAACAAACCACCGCACGGTGGCAAAACAAGGCAACGGTCAGCAATGCTGACCAAATTATAACGATCCCGCCCCCAACTCGGGGCGGCGATGCTCCTTCCCTGCATTTAATTAGCATAATCGAGCAATAAGTATATAAAGTCATTTCATCACAAATGTTGGCTCGCACGGCCACACGCCCCGTGCTCTCAGGGCACATTCTCGGTGAACCGGTCGATGTCACGTCAATTAAAGCCATAGACATTCCTGACTCACCACCGCCACTTTGACGGCCAAACCTATGAGCAATTTGTCTTCCTGGCCTGGGTCACGACAATTTAAGCCATTGACCATCGAAGACCCTAATCTATGCCAACGGCAAGTGTCACGTGCTTTTAGGTCTCTTTAACTGAATGACATAGAACGAGTACGGTTCCATCTAACACGTGCTCAAATCGCAACGACAATTTAAGCCATT
Organism: Platanthera guangdongensis; assembly: GCA_039583875.1. Classification (NCBI taxonomy): domain Eukaryota; kingdom Viridiplantae; phylum Streptophyta; class Magnoliopsida; order Asparagales; family Orchidaceae; genus Platanthera; species Platanthera guangdongensis. The sequence goes on along the minus strand of CM077158.1, from coordinate 94,419,812 downwards.
TGCGCGGGTCAAACTTCCACCGAGTCCCATTTCCATCACAATTCACATAACCCGGTTATGTTCAAGTTGGCTCTCAGGCCACCAAGTTGGCAAGATCTCGTATCCGCCCAGTTTTCCGGGTGCACCTTTGGGTTAGTCCCCAAGACTCCCTGCTGCAATCTACCTCATAGAAAACCTGAAAAACAATCCATAGCACGGAGTCTTCTCCGGCATTTATGCAATGCAACATCACCGATCCAGACCAACATGTCCGGATAGGCTTCACACATCATGCCTATGTCCGTTCTCGCTTACAGACTCTAAACAACGGGGACTTCACATATCTACCCGAAGGAACGCCTCCATCTCTCCGCAAACTCGCGAGAGCGGGCTTCTTATGCAAAGAAGGAGAGCTGCTCATGCTCAAGAAGAGAATCGTTACCCTAGCGTTCCTCTTTGGCGCCATGGAAAAGTAAGCGGATGAAAAGCACCGCACTAGCTTTGCCTCCGTGGATCCGGAGTCGGCTCGCGATTCGGAGCTTCGAAGCTCCTCCAATGGCCGGATCTAGCTCCTTCTTCCTTCCTTGGCTCTCCTCTCTCTCTAAGGTTTTAGAAAGATGATAACTTATGAAAAGTGAGGGTTTCTAAGTCCAATCCCGGGTATATCCCTTCAGGAATAACCCCCAGCCGTTGGATCATCAATTAAAGAAATAAACAGCTTTGATTCGGGACTGAAATGCCCAATCTAGACCGAACACGGCCTGGCACGCGCCCGTGTCCAGGGTCGTGTGCCTCATTCGCTATCAAAATCGGCTCGCCTGCAACAACACACGGGTGTCGAACACGCCGTATTCGACCTGACACGCCCGTGTTCCACCTGACACGGCCGTGTGGCCGGCCGTGTACCCCCATCATTTTTCCCGAAAACAACCCGAGCATTGCATGGGTTCTAGGACACGCCCGTGTCCTTGCCCGTGTCACCTCAACACGCCTGTGCCCCAGGCCGTGTACACGGTCTCGACACTCGACACTTCGTCGAGCGAAGATCGTCGACCTGATGACACGGCCTTGGACACGCCCGTGTCCTAGGTCGTGTGCCTTGTCTCGACACAATGTTGAGACCAAAGTGTCGACTCCCGGGACGAATGTCGACACGGGTTAATACGCCCTGCGACATGCCCGTGTCGCAGGCCGTGTGCCATGTCTCGACACTTCGTCGAACGCAGAGTATCGACTTCGCGGGCTAAGTGTCGACACGGGTCGACACGCCCGTGTCGCAGGCCGTGTGCCCAGTCTCGACACAATGTCGAGACTAAAGTGTCGACTTCCCGGCTCAGTGTCGACACAAGCTCGACACGCCCTGGGACACGCCCGTGTCCCAGGCCGTGTGCCTGCAGCCAGAACCCAAAACTGGCCCAAAACGTCCCCCGTCGCTCCTTTGAGTTCCGGGGCATTACAACCTCCGTCGTAGAACTGAAAGGGGGGAATTGCTAGACTTTACGATCGATGACGTGGGTACCTTGAAGTACCGCGGCAGATACTGTATTCCCGCTGTGGAAGATATTCGAGTAAAGATTTGTAGGGAAGCGTATGGTTCGAGTGTTGCTTACCATCCTGGATCCACGAAGATGTACAGAGATTTGAAGCAGATTGCTTGGTGGTCAGGTATAAAGAACAACATCGCAAGATTTGTATCTGAATGTTATACTTGTCAGCGTGTAAAAGCCGATCATAGAAGACCCGGTGGTAAGTTGACACCGTTGTATATTCCGAGTTGGAAATGGGAGAGCATTTCTATGTATTTCATTACCAGTTTGCCGAGATCTCCCCGAGGACATGATGCGGTGTGGCTTATTGTGCACAGGCTAACCAAGTGTGCCCACTTTGTGCCTTTCACGATTGACTATTCGATTGAGAAGATAGCTGAGCTTTACTTGGATGAAGTCATCAGGTTGCATGGTGTGCCTACAAGTATCGTGTCAAACAGAGATTTCAGGTTCATGTCTCGTTTCTGGCAAAATCTGCAGGGAGCTCTTGGCACTGACCTTAGGTATTCTACTTTCTATCATCCTCAGACTAATGGTCAGACCGAGAGAGTGAATCAGATTCTGGAGTATATGATCAGATGTTATATTCTGGACCATGGTGGAGCTTGGGATAAACTCCTTGGACTGATGGAGTTAGCATATAACAATAGTTATCATGAGAGTTTGCAGATGGCGCCCTTTGAAGCCTTATATGGGAGGCGTTGCCGAACTCCCCTATTTTGGGCGGAGGTTGGCGAGAAGCCTTTGCTCGGTCCGAAAGCCTTAGAGGATATGAGTATTTCAGGGACGCATGTTCATGAGAAGTTACCGCTGGCTCAGGAGCGATACGAAAAGTATGCAAATCAGCGCAGGGTTGATCTGGAGTTCGATGTTGGGGACATGGTTTTTCTAAAGGTCTCTTTGATGCCAGGTGTTGAGCGATTTGGAAAGAACCATAAGCTGGATCCCAGGTATGTGGGACCTTTTCAGATTTTGGAGCGCATCGGAGTATCAGCCTATAGACTGGAGTTGCATGCTTCTTTCCCTGGTGTTCACGACGTGTTTCACGTGAGCCGGTTGCAAAAGTGTGTTCGTAGTGATCAGCATGTCCTTGACACAGTGCCCTAGCTGCTGCACAATCTCTCGTATGTTGAAGAGTCTGTCCGTATTCTGGAAATGTAAGATCGAGTGCTGAGAAGGAAGACAATTCTAATGGTTAAAGTTCTCTGGCGGAATCAGGACGTCAGGAGTGCGACTTGGGAATTGAAATCTGCAATGAGAAAATCTCATCCTCAGCTATTCTCCTAACCTTTTATGGTTAGTATTCCTATCTAGCGAATTTTCATCTTATCTTTCCCTTGTTCTCTCGTTTCGAGTTGCGTTCCAAGTTTCAGGATGAAACTTCCCTTTTGGAGGGGTGACTGTAACGCCCCAGATTTTCCGTTAATTATTTAATCCTCTTGGTGACGTCATATTAATGTATGAGCGTTACGTTAGCGTGAGTTGACGACGCGACGCCGTTAGTGTGTTTTCACGTTCGTTAGGTCGAGCCGACCAAATCTTAGGATTCTTGTCAAAATTAAAAAAAAATCTAGATAAAAAATTAAATTGATTTATTTTTGACTTACTCGTCAAGTTTTGTCGTGCTTTGAGCATTATTGGAGCCTCGACGTATTTCCAAAGTTTCGTATATTTAACGTTCGTCATAAACATTGAAAATTTATATCTCGAGAATGGCTCGTCGGATTTTGGTTTTGACTTCGTCGTTGGGTTCGTAGCGTCGGTTTTCGTCTATGGCGCGAATTTCGTAGGATTTGACGCTCGTTTAACCTTCCGTAATAATATAATGTTTATATTATTATTATTTCTATTTTTATTACTAATACATATATATAATGTATACATTAGTTGAACGGAACCTCAATGATTTGGTTGAACGCAGACAGATTTAGTCGAACGCAGATAGATTTAGTCGAACGCTGACAAATTTAGTCGAACGCAGACAGATTTAGTCGAACGCAGACAGATTTAGTCGAACACGGACAAATTTAGTCGAACGCGGACAGATTTAGTCGAACGCGGGCAGATTTAGTCGAACGCGGACAGATTTTGTCGAACGCAAAAAAATGTAGTCGAACGCAGACAGATTTAGTCGAACGCAGATTTAGTTGAATGCAGAATTAGTTGAACGCAGATTTAGTCGAACTCAGCCCCTCCAAATGATAATATTATTATTAATATAATATAATATATATATATATATATATATATATATATATATATATATATATATATATATATATATATATATATATATATATATATATATATATATATATATATATATATATATATATATATATATATATATATATATATATATATTAAATGCATTGGTCAGATGCAATTGTCGAACGCATTATAAATTTCTGCGTTCGATTAATGCAGCCCCTACCTGTTTCGTAGAACGCAGCCCCCCGTTAGTCGAGCGCGGCCGAGATCGACACATGCAGTCTTCTCTCCGATCGGCGAATGTAGCCTTCTCTCCGGTCGATGAATGCTAATACTATTTTTATTAGTATTAATATATAGATATATATATATATTATTGAAGCTCAGTCTTCTTCCCCAAGCCAGAAAACGAGCCATTTTCTTCTTCAGGCCGACATTGAGAGCATCGGCGAGACGATTTCCGTGTTCATTCTGGCGGCCACCACCGGAGCCCCGATACACGAAATTCTCGCCCGAGCTTAGTTCCGAAAAGCTCTCGGCGAGAGCTGCGCGTGCGTGGTAAGCTTTTCTTGTTTCGTGAACTTTTTTTGCGTTAGGGTTTTCAAACCTAACCTCTATCTTGGCCAATTATCTGTAGATTTTGTTTCCCCGTGTCTTCTTGTGGGTAGATCTGTGGCAGGGAGATACCGGGTGACTAGATTGGGTAAATCAAGGCAAGTGGTATTCTTGCTCTCTTAATTGTTTTCTTTAAATTTTCTAGTCCTTTTTTTCCTTGAATCGTTATGCATAATTCCTTCTAAAGGATTGTTATTCTTGAATTGCTCCATGATGTTGGTAATTTATAGTCGAGTCATAGTTTGTTTACCTGTCAATTTAATTAGAAAAAATGAACCCCTGTTTACTTGTTCATCCTAGTTTGATGAAAGAACTTTGAATGGTTATTTATGTAACTAAATGAAATTTCTGATGGTCTGTGCGCGTTGGGCCTTTCCCTAAGCACAATACCTTTCTGATGGTTTGTGCGCGTTGGGCCTTTCCCCCGGCACAGTACCTTTCTGATGGTCTGTGCGCGTTGGGCCTTTCCCTCGGCACAGTACCTTTTTGATGGTCTGTGAGCATTGGGTCTTTCCCTCGGCACAGTACATTTCTGATGGTCTGTGCGCGTTGGGCCTTTCCCTCGGCACAGTGCCTTTCTGATGGAGTATGTGCGCGTTGTGGACAGTTTCCCCGACACATTACTCTTTTCTGTTAAGCTGCTCAGTCTCATTTAAATTTGAATAATGCATATTTAAGAAAGATGAAACTTATGAACTTTTGATGCTTGATGATCTGTGCGGCTCAGGCTGTAGTGGCTTGGTATCCCCTACTTAGGTAGTTTCTGGTTTTTGTTTCTGTTGTTTGCTACTGACTTTTGTTGTAGTCGCTTTGTTGCCCCTCATTCACTTCGAGGATTGTTGGTTTTCTTTTTGCTCGTTAGCACCACTTGTAGCTTGCTTCTGAGGTGTTATTTTTTTGAATGTCTTAGATCCAGGGCAGTAGCAGGTCCAGCTGACAGTGAGTGTTCTTTTTGTGGTGGTGCGAGTTGCTGCAGACGGTTGTTTCCACCTCTTATCTGTGAGGAAGTTCCCTTTGTTTCTGATTAGATTGATTTCTTATGGGTTCGTGTCAGTTTTTGACGTCCATAGTGTTACACAGCTTGCTAGTTTTTTGTTGTTACTTTTGGTATTTATACACTTGCTATTTGGGAAGGTTTTATGTTAGGATGCATGTAGTAACTTTTAAGTATACAAAACTGCATTCTGAAAGTTGTCATGACATAACTTTTAAACCATGAAACATACTACTTTTAAGCGATATAAAAAAATCTCTTTTATTTATATATATTAAATTTAGAGGTGATATCTTCATTGCATTTAGCGCTATGTGTTCATTCTCATATAGGATAACAAATGAATCGGACTTAGTATTTTCCGCTGCGTATATTTATATTTTCACCTATGGATTAGTTGATCCACCCGACCGAGGGACACGGTCAATAAACTCAAGAACTTAAATATGTTTTTTAACTTAAAAAGCATAAGCCTTTTTTTTGTAAAGCGACGTCTGAACGTCTGCAGTTGTCTCCTGCACGGCGTGGCATCACGATCACTTATTTTCTCTCACTCTGATAGTATTTTAATACTGAGATAATGCGGGTTGTGACAATATGTCGACAAGTGGTCGCGCCGTAACTCCATTGTTACTGTCGCGCCATAACTGCCTTGCTACCGCCGCGTGGTAACTCACCGAGAGGTTTACCAATTAAATCAGTCACGCTACCGCCAGCGCTAACATTACAGCGAGCGGTAGCTCACCGAGAGCTCTGCCGATTAAATCAACTATGCTAACGACGCGGTAACACACTACTGTCGCTCGATAGTATTCTGCGTTGAGAGCGTCGACTACTACTGCCGCGCAGTATCAAACTACCGTCAGGAGTCTCGCAGAGAGCTCTTGCAACAATCCCGTAACGCTATCGCCAGCGCTATCTTTACAACCGGGTGGTAGCTCACAGAACCAAATTCCTAGCCACGGGGAACTTGGAGCGTTACAATGTGTAACACCTTTGGTATAATTTTACTATCTTTAATTGTGTCTCCACAGCTTTGAATTTGATTCATTATATGCAGATTCATGCTAATAGATCCTCCAACCATTCTCCAGGTTTCATTGCTAAAGTCTCAAAGACATGCCAGACATTTTGTAGTTTTAATGCCACTACTTTCTCATTCCCTTTAAGCTCTTCTCTTATGGTATAACATGCCTCTTTAGATGTCGCAAAACCCATAATCTGTGGGAAAATAGCTTTAGAAACACCTTGGAAGATCATACAAATAACATGTGCATTCTTTTGTTTTTCTTCATCCGATATTTTTGTTTCCTCAAGACATACAGTAGTCTTACCTGTACTGCCCACATTCGGTCAATTTGAGACAATATCTCATAATCCTTATGATAGAAATACGGATTGCATATGTACACTCCAAAAGTCATATTTCTCCCCATGAAAGATCAGAATTGAGGTTTGAGAGCGTTCTTTGTTGCCATAGTTGTTAGTAGTATCTCTAGGCAATCTGATTAAATCACGGATCATATCCGAGAAGATAGGGAGCGAACCGATGTCGCCACCTACCGTTGACCCAAACCTAAAATCGGAACGTTCAATTAGTCACCTACTCGCAACCTCCCTCTGATAGCACTTGTTGTAAAATCTGGTACAAACGTAGACAAAACTATAAAATTTGCAGATAACAAGAACACAGAAAAACAACCACATAATTCATATAATGAAAACATAAGTGCAAATATAGGAGAAAATTTGACCGTCCGATGAAACGCACGCGGATGCGCCAGACATGCACGATCCGCGAGATAGTAGTAGATCTTGACTGCAATCTGCCTCGTGGATGCACAAGGTTCACTTGAACCTTCAACGTCGAAGTCTGACGTTCAACCACACCCCCACCGGACAACAACACCGCCACCGGAGAATAACGCCACCACCGGAGAGAAACCATCGTTGAGGCTAACTGCACTCGTGCACGACTTCGACGCCGCGCCTCTCCACTCCAAAGAAAGTCCATTGTTACACCGACGACAAACTTCAACAAGCCCGGCAACAACTCCCTCTCTCAATGCCGACGGATATCTGCTCAAAGACCGGCAACAAACACCCAAGGCCGGCGGCCACTCTGAGTGCACGAGAGAGAGAGAGAGAGAGAGAGGGAGAGGGCGGCTCCAAATGAAGGCTACAGGAGGCTTCCCAAGTTCTCACCAACGGACGACTGTATATATCTTCAATATATATTGCTCCTCCTATTTTAATTCTCACGGTAGTGAGAGTCCCATTAAAAGTTTTTAAAACCGGACCGGACCGGCCGGTTCAACCGGTCGGACCGTGAACTGGCCAGGTAACCGGTCCGGTCAAGCATAAGAACCGCCTCAGCCAAGAACCGTGGGAGAACTGGCTAACCGAGAGGGCTAACCGGGGACCCGCGAACCGGCCCGAGTTTGTGAAAACCGCCCGGTTCAAAAATGTGCTTCCAAGGGGATTCGATCCGTGAACCTGCAAGCATTTCATCATCGTAATCAACAAACTGAGCCGACTGCCATTGATATATGAGACATGTTTATTTTCTAGTTATCTAATATTTAATTACACTACTTATATATATATAAGTGCAGTATTAGTATTTTATATTTATTTATATATATATAATTGTATATTATACATATAATCTTATATATACGTCCAATATCACTTCTTTATATGTATAATCTTATATATAATGTGTAATATTGTTTGCGAGCAGAGGGAGTGCCATCAAGCCGAAATAACGTCGTAGGCGGGAAAATGTCATGTGGGGCACAGTGGCCCCATGTACTATCACCGTTGAAGAACTGTCATGATAGGTCGTAGGGGCGAAGTCTTGTGTATGTCACTCGTGTGTGTGTGTGTGTGTGTGTGTGTGTGTGTGTGTGTGTGTGTGTGTGTGTGTGTGTGTGTGTGTGTGTGTGTGTGTGTGTGGTATATACTATCATCTTCGAACGGGCTTCGCCCGTTCTCGATGCGTCGCTGCGGGCTTCGCCCACCCCTGATGGGATCCTCGAACGGGTTTCGCCTGTTCTCGATGCGTCATTGCGGGCTTCGCCCGCAACCAAGCGGGCTTCACCTTACCCCGGCGGGCTTCACCTTACCCCGGCGGGCTTCACCTTACCCCGACGGGCTTCACCCGCCCTCGACAGGCTTCACATCACCTCTCTCCACTTTGTCCATCTCCAGGAACCTCTCTCTCTGTGTCTATTCCTCCTTCAATCTCTCTAAAAGTAAGGGTTAGATCTGAAATACTCTAGATGGCGATGAATAGAGTATCTTGAAAACTTAAAAACTTTTGTTGTAAATAAAACAGACCTAAGATAAACTAATCTAGCACTATCACATGCACAGCAAAACCAAATATCACAAACACAGCAACCTAGCTAGCACAGCCACAGCAAGAACAAAAGAAAAGATGCAACCAGACAACACAAGAATTTTATAGTGGTTCCCCAACCTGGGTACATCCACTCTTCTACCACCCTGGTAGGAATCCACTAGCAGGTTTTTGATCAGGTGACTGCCACCAATGAGCTTTTGATTAGGTGCTCAAAAACCAACTCAAGTCTTTTGATCAGGAGACTTGCAACCAAGAATAACTTTTGAAGGGAGTTAAAGAACCTTTTTTACAGTGGGGATGAGAGAGTGATTATGTCTTCTCTTTCTCAAAATACAACTGAGAAGACTTTAGTGGATATACGATGTTAGCAAAAGCTCCCCCTGAGATATTGAACTCAGGAAGATTTGAGCCTTGCTGCAGGGTGAGTAGGCCTTCAATGTTTCAGCCTTGTCCAGAATGTTACCAGGAACTTCTTTAACAGATAGAATATTTGTTGTCCTCTGAAGAATCCTGAGATGAAGAAGGAAGAAGACTCTTGATTTTTGATTGATGTTCTTCTTCTTCTTCAACTTGTTGTTCTTTCTCTGGTCTAGGGCTTCTTGTTTCTTTACTGTGTTATTTCCCTGTGTATTCTGTTCTCTGTGTTCAGCCGAGAAGGAAGAAGAAGATCCTTGTGTACTGTCTTGTTGTTTGTTGTGTCTCTTAAGAAGAAAAGAGGAAAAATCCTTTTTATATTTTTCATGAAATCTTCCTTCTGAATTTGAATTTCTTCCTTCATTCAATGCTGACGGCCTGGAGAATATTTGCATTGATTGATTTCCCCAACTGTCCCATTGAAAAATGGCAAGCAATAATCTTGATGAAGTCCATAATCAATGTTGCGTCTAACGGTAATATTCAGAGAATGTTGAGCATTGACTACTCAGGAATTATCGCAATAAACTAAGGGACTGAGGGAGGGAAATATCCAAGTCTGGAACTGCACAGAAATCATCGAACAGAGAACAGAATTCGTCGAGCTGGGTCCAGAGTTCGTCGAGTTGAGAAGTCAAGTTCGTCGACCAGATAATAATTGTTCGTCGACCTGAGATCCAAGATCGTCGACCTGAGGACAAATAACTGCTTTCTCTGGAACCTTGCCAATTTTGTGCATCAAGATCATCGAGCTGAGAATTTAAGTTCGTCGACTAGTGTTCAGAGAAATGGTTCTTGGACTTTAGAATATTGAAGTGAAGTATCCAGAAATCGTCGTCCTGAGAACTAGGTTCGTCGACCTGAGAACTAGTTTCGTCGAGCTGAGAACTGCTAACTGTTACTTGATAAAACTTGTCAGGATTGTGGTCTATGTTCGTCGTGCTGAGAATATGAATTCGTCGACTGAAGTATGATTATGAACTTAGAATATTTAAGTGTTTCTGGTCTTATAATGTTGAAGTAGATGATCCAGAAATCGTCGACCTAAGATCCAAATTCGTCGAGCTGATATTCTAACTTCGTCGACTGGAGTTCAGTGAAAAGAATTCTGGACTTGGAATGTTGAGATATAGTGTCCATAGATCGTCAAACTGAGAACCAAGTTCGTCGAGCTCAGCTCAGAGAATTTTCTCTGAGTTCGTCGAGTTGAGCACGACTATCGTCGACCTGAGTTCGACGAACGTCGAACTCATTTTCTGAGTTTTTGAAATTTCTCTAAGTCTTGAGGCTTTTGCAGTCTGTTGATGGCTGGTCCATTCAGTGTTGACTCTAAGGACATGGCCTATACTCTAGGACTCATACATGACCCTAGCTATACATGTTAGGTCAAACAACCTAGTTTAGTGAACCTAGCCCAAATCCAACTAGGGATCCAACAATCTCCCCTTATTTGGGTAAGGTCACTAATTACAGACTCACATTAATACTAAAGCAGGAAAAATATATCTGGAAGGAATTTTAACATATGCATCGGATATATATATATATACACAGAGAGTTTTGTATCAAGAGTATATATATGCAGTTTTAAAATAATAGAGAGATTAAGAATAATTCAAAATCTTCATTTCTTCTTTTTGGGCTCTTTTGGCTTATCCTCCTTAGCTTTGTCACCTGACTGAGTAAACTTAATTTCCCTGTTAGTATCAACAGCTTGATCTTTTGTCATTGTCATGTCAGCAGCTCCAATGATATTCAGGGATGTAGCCCTTGAAAGTCCACCTAGTGTCAGCTATGTGCACCTATGGGGGGGGGGGGGGGGAATAGGTGACGTGTGGTTCTTTTGCGGAATTTACGGATGTACCTGCACAATAAAAACAACAAGCACAGCACACAGAATACACAACAAATTTATAGTGGTTCCCCGACTTGGGTACATCCACTTTCCCCCTTCGACCTATCTCCCCAACAAGGGACGACTCGGTCACTTCTCCAACGGGATTGAAATCCAATCCTCGCACTAACGGAAGGAGCCCTTCCACACGTGAGAGTCAACACTCCCACAAAATGGGTTGCACCCAACCCTTACAACACGGAACAAAAGTTCCCTTACAACAAAATTAAATATAGAGTGTAAACGTGATACAAACTTCTTTTGGAGAATACGGTGTTCCTCTTTGTTCGACGACGTGTTCTTGAAGTCGATGAAGAGTCTACGACCTTGGTCTCTCTTGGAGAGGATCTCCCCGGAACCGGCGGCGGCACACGAGCGGCGGCTAGCTTCAGGATCGGCGGCTACGATGAAGAGCGGCTGCTGAACTTGGAGATCCAAACTTCGTAGCGAAGCAAACTAGGTCTACCAACGGTCACTCTAGGATCGGTCGTCTCGATCGATTCGGACGGAGGAGTTTTTCCCGGTCAACAAATCGAGAGACAAGAGATCTCTGGATAGACACGTGAGACACAAGCTTTGCTAAGCGTATGTCGCCGGAGATAACGAAGGAATCTCGATTGTTGACGGCGACCTACGTTCCCGAGCGCGATGGCGGCGGCGGAGAGGAGTCGCGGTTTTAGGGTTTCGTTGCGGCTCGGTTTCTGTTTCTTTTCTCCGTAACTTTACTGTTCAAAATACCCATGTATTTATACCCTGTAGATACAACAAATTTGACCGTTGTGGGACCCACAAAAGAAATCCCCAAATTCCGGTTCAAATTAGTCCAGAAGCAGAATCCGGTCCAGCAGCATCCTGAGAAAACGCCAAGTGAAAATCGGCGAGAATCGCAGACGATTCTCGACGAATCGGCGAGAATCACCAAGTGATTCTCGACGATTCGTCGAGAATCGTTTGTGATTCTCGTCGAATCACTTATTGATTCTCAACGAATTTTACTTTGTGTACATGGGCTGCTTGGCTACTGGTTCGGCGGGAATTACAAGTGATTCTCGCCGAATCTTACTTGGCACCATTTTGAGATGGCCAGAAGGAGTCGGCGAGAATCACTGATGATTCTCGTCGATTCGGCGAGAATCACTAGTGATTCTCGCCGAATCGGCGAGAATCACTTGGTGATTCTCGTCGAATTTGCCTTGGACGAATTTTCGTCTTCCACCTAGAAGCTGCTCCTTGATCCTCCATGCTCCTTGTCTCTTCTTGCATATGAACGGCCATGTACTTGAAAGTAAGTGCACTCCAATAGAGAGAGTACACATAGGCCAACACACTGATCTGCTCAACGAGGGATTACGTCGTGCAAACCCGTGTATATTGACCTACTGCACCCTGACATTGGTGTGCACTTAGTGTGGAGGAACTGCAAGTACAACTTAAGATGTTTCGTCAAATACATTGTGAATTCATCTTAGCTTGACAGGTGGCTTCCTCAAATCTAGGTAATCGTGGATACAATACCCAACAATCTCCCCCTATTTGACGAAGCCAAAACCCTACTAGCTAAGATGAATAACACCTATCAAATAATAACATAGCATTCAAAAATTAAACATGCAACACAAGAGAATATATGCAATCAGAACAGGACTTGAGTCATTCACACATTTAAATATATATATACCAAGAGAAATATATTCACATATAATCCAGAATCGTTCATACGACAGTAATAATCATTAAATGTTCTTAAGACACAGTGACCAGCTATAAAATGATGACTATTTGTCCTTAGCTACGTCACCCTTAAGAGTTTGAGCCAAGTACTTTTTGCTTTGCCTTTCCATGTATTCCTTGGGCTTCGGGTAGTACCTAGGAGGAGCAACTTTGTCTGGATCCTTGTTGTTTCTGAAAAAGATGTTGCGTTTCGCTTCAAATGCTTTGTGCGTTTCCCATTCATACTGGCTATATGCTTCATTTCGATTGATCTCTCCTCTTTCTTGCAGCCGGAAGGTGTCTAAGATGATGTTTCTTGAAACTGGACTCCACCTTTCGTTTCGTACATCCTCCTCACTCAGTCTGATTCGCTTCTCAGCTGGAGTCTCCTTGGAGGTCCCTTCCTGAACTTTTCTCTTTCCCCTGGCTTTTGCTAAGGCCTCTTGGTCAAACATGCTCCTCAATTTAGCTTTGGAGAGAGCCCTAGCATCAGCTTCATGTGTGGGAATATCTGCAGCATCACTTGCACTAACATCCTCAGCAACACTTACTTCCTCAGCAGCCTTAGATGTCTCAGGGACATGAATACCGGCAGGGTTGTCAGGTAGGATGACGCCTAACGTACCTAGCGCCTGTTGGAGCATCCACCAGCAGCTCTTATAGACGTATTTGCTTGATTGTGCGAAGTTTGCATCCATGCTTTCTTGGAGTTCGGCCAGCTTAGCGATATACTCTTTCTCCCCCTTTTTGGCTTCGACAGCTATGCAGTTGGCATATGAGTGCAGAGAGTCATCAATATGCTTAGTTGTCTTGGTGAATTCAGTGATCAGGGTCTGCTGATTGGCATTTAAAGTGACCATATTACCATCAAATTTCTGAATATTGTTGGCTACAACGTGTGCGTTCTGATTTACAATAGCCAAAGTATCAGTACTCTTTTTCAAACCGGCCATTAAGAGTGTGACAGCTTCGCCGGCCGCGGTGTACTTCTCCTCAAATTTCTTCTCCATCATGTCCAGCTTATGGTTGATTTCCACCATATTTTTGAGCATCAGATTTTCAGAAGTCTTAATCCTTTTCAGCAGAGTTTTCTGGGCTATATCAAAAGAGTCTCTAAGCTCATTTACGATGCCCTGAATGATGTGTACAGTGTGAGTGGCTAGGTCATCACGTAACGGAATAGCCGGGGGCACTTGTGGACCTTGCATTTCAGCAGACGTGTCGGTAGAGCTGGATACAATCACAGGCTCCAAAGGAGGAATGTGGGCGGCCTCTGTAGATTTATTTAACTCCCCCTCCACTGGTGCAGACTTATCAGAAGGAGGTTCAATAGTATCTGGAGTCTCAAGTACTTCATGTCCCTCATTTTCATCGTCCTCTCCGTCCTCATTCAAGAATTCATCTATGTCAGCAGCTTCTTCCAATTCCCGATCATCAGTTTCCAGTGCTGCAGCTTCGGTTCCTTGACTATTTCTGTTCAGGATCTCCTCATCCTCCAGCTCAGGTTCACTTACTTCAGGAATTTCGGCTACCGCATCCTTGGCCACCTGGGCGATTTCAGATATTATATCCATATGAGTGGGTTGAGTCTCCCCCTCGATTCCTGCAGTCACAGTATCAGGAATTTCACCGGGGGAGACTGCTGGAAATACTTCCTCGTGCTCTTCCACAGCAGGCTGCCCGATGCGCCGCTCCCATCGATCAAACACAGTAGCATCCATCTTTTTCAAGTAGTGGAGAGGAACTCCTTTGCTCATGTCAAACTTGTCTCCGTTGAGCTGGTTGAGATATAGACTGATGATGCGGCCGAAACTTGGAGTGCCCAGAGTGTCCTTGATCTTTTGAAACAGCAACTCCCCCCAGTTGAACCTCTTGCGGCAGACCACAGCTATGAGAATTTTGAACATATCTCCGGAGATATGATCATGGGAGCCCGGCTTGCAGATGAGCACTTTTCCAATAACATCAGATAGGAGCTTCCCTTCTTCATTCATCTCTTTTCTTTTTACTGATCGAGTGCCTCTTGGAAGACCGCAGAACAAGAGAGTTTTGGCTTTGTCCTCGTCCTCTAGATAGTCCCCCTGCTCCGAACTTGAAAGCTGCAGGTAGCGAGTTAGCTTATCGGCAGACATCTTAACTTTTGTCCCAGCCACCTTGCTCTTGATGATGGAGTCTCTATCTCGGAGTCTTGCGGTAGAGAAGAACTCCAGCACCTCTTTATCCAGAACTTTGCAAGGGTGCTCCAATACGAAGGTTAGCCCAGCCTCTTCTAGCATTAGAATGATATTCCGGAACTCGTCCGAGGCATGAGAAAATCCAGTGCGAACCAGCTCGCAGCCAGAAATCAAGCCTGCAGTCGTCCTTGGAGCCATTGAAGATCTAGAGAGAAGTCCTACTCTAAGCATTAATGAACATTCAAAAAGAAAGCATCACTAGTGAGCGCGTCCAAGTGCGGGTGAGGAGGAGGTTACCTACGGGCTTACACGGAAGTGGGTTGATGAGCTTCGGGAAGATCTTCGGTGGATGGAAGAGTATCCTGTGGGGTTCGGCCTTGCTAGAACCTTGCGGTCACAGGGACACTTCGCTAGAACCTTGTGGGGTTTGGCCTTGCTAGAATCTCACGGGAAGAAAATGGAAACACAGCAGCGATTCGACGAGAACTCACTTGGCGATTCGACGAGAGCGTCAGAGGGCTGCGGGTTTCGGCGAATCCGCGGAAGAATTGCTGCGACGAGAGGCGGGATTCGTGAAGAAGGCGATTTCTGATGCCGCGGGATCCTTAAGGAAGCCGAACGGTCGGCGAGCTCCTTCGGCGGGATTCGGCGGGATTTGTCTAATTTGGTTTCTAATACCGTTTGTCTAATTCGGCGAGATATAAAATGGGTCGGCGGGATTTGTCTAAGTCGTCGGGATTCGGGGAGAATGCCAAGGGTCGGTGAGCTCCTTCGGCGGGATTCCGAGTATATAAAGTGATATTGATGTTTTTCTTTACCACTTGTAATTTAAGGGTTTTCTTTACGAGGAATTGAAAGGTTCCGAATTGAAGAGTTTTTCTTTACCACGTTGGGAAGCATTGCAACATTTACAAATTCTTCGAATGTCAAGTTAATATAAGATTAATAAATACATGTTTATTATAACGACAATCTATTCGGATTTGAGCGAGACTTCTCCAGACACTTCTTGATGTCAATTGTGATTTGTCGAAATTTACAATGACATATCTTTGTTAACCTTTTATTGATGTGTAATGGTTTGCATGCCTCGAGTTAGTCTCTCCATAAAGGTGCGCACATACATGATAAGCATAAGTATACGTATACGCAAGGATAGAAATATATATATATTTAATTTGAATGAGGATGCATCATGACACAAGTCCTTGAACTGATCAAAATTACCTGAGATTTGGAGAGTTATCGTTTTAGTTCCACAGGTAGAACACATTAGAGGCTCAAGGTGAATATGCTCAAACAGGTAGCACATCCGTTATTGCAGACACTTGTTCCACGTTAGCCTTGAGCCACCTACTGTCCAGTCCCCTTCGTATTCACGGGGACCTGGACTGCCCTGCAAGACAGAATTACTTTACCTTAGGAACCCAAATCATATTGGGTCCTAGGTTTCTATTAGCATATGCACGCAACTGTCTTCCTTCCGAAAACCTGTCTGGAATACTACCTCTGTCCCTAGAATGTGGATAAGCCCTTGCTGTGGGCACAGAGGGGTTGTGCCAACAGTCAATGGCAAAGTGCCCCACTTTGCCGCAGCACCAACAAGGGTGAATGTTGTATCGCTGTTTTCGACCTGATCTAGTGACTGACGTAGTCACGGTCCTAGGTCTAAACGGGATAGGGCATGTTCTTGTCACACAAATTCCTCTTCCATCGTGACACGAGGAAGGGTGGAACGAATGCATGATGTGAGCGTTATGAGGCCGAGAAGGTGATGCCATTCTTTCAGGCATCTCCCTTGCTGAGGCCCCATGAAGCCTGACATCATGACTTCTATCCTCCTTATCCCGTGTCCTCGAATGGTGAGAAGTCTCCTGTGTACTGGGACATGCAGATCCACACTTTGTTGTGGCAGTGGCCGTGAATACAAAGGGCTAGGAATGAGCCTTAGGTATTCTCTCGTGGGTGCCCATGCCGGCCCTTGCACTCCGGGTGTCTCCACATGGGGATAGATCACCCTTGCAGTGACCACGATTATTCCTGTGGTCATACCTGAAGGCATGATGAGTTGCCTTCCTGCTTGGAGTGGGGGGTCAGAATACTGTTTCCCCATTTCTCCATCCCTGAATAATCCGGGAGATCCACCTGGTTTCTTGCTTTCTCTTTATAGCATCAACTTTGGAAAAGTTTGATACTATACATTTCTCATTATCTAGACTATTCTCTAGAGCTGAGATCTTAGAGTCCATGACCTTGTTGGACGCCAATTGGAGAACCAACAAGATCTTCAGTCGAGCAATCTCTCGAGCTTGCTCCTCAGCAAGTAGATTGCTTTCCTGAAGTGCTCTCTTCAGGGAATCAGTATTTTCTGGAGGAGAGCAGTTTCTGTCTTTAGAAAAGTCAAAAGATATGGAGCAGGGTAAAGATGTTACCTGCTCAGCTGAGTTATTGTCATTAGAATCAGTGACCATTGTTTCGTCCTCGTCAGAGCTGCTTTCCTCACTGGTCTCGTCAGTCTCTGATATGGACACGGGAGCTCTGATGCAATCCGAGGGATCCTTGCATTCATCTTCAGAAGTGATGACCCCCACATACGCTTCATCCTCTGATTGGCAGCATATTTCAGCTTTCTCTGACCCCCCCATCAGCTCTGAGATCATCATCCACAGAGATTTAGCCGTTCGACATTTTTCCAATCTAGAGCGAGAGGCTCCGGACCAGACATCCATGATAATTTGTCGAATCCTCTCGTCCAAGTGAAATAGAGATAGTTCCGTCTCAGACATCTCAGCAACGTCCATGGGCACTAGGATCCCAGAGTCGGAGGTCTTCGTGGGGATAAACGGACCCTCTTCCAGGATGAAGGATGCTCGAGGATCGATGGCATCAAGGTGAAAGGATACTCTCATTCTCTAGACGGGATAATAATCCTTTGTGCATGCGGGGAGTTTGAGTGGCGGAATCTCATAATCCAGATCCATGCTTCTGACACTGGTGGCAGGATTCTACTCAAGGTGTTAACCTTATTGATGAGTAACCTGGCTCTGATACCACTTGAAAGTCCACCTAGTGTCAGCTATGTGCACCTATGGGGGGGGGAATAGGTGACGTGTGGTTCTTTTGCGGAATTTACGGATGTACCTGCACAATAAAAACAACAAGCACAGCACACAGAATACACAGCAAATTTATAGTGGTTCCCCGACTTAGGTACATCCACTTTCCCCCTTCGACCTATCTCCCCAACAAGGGACGACTCGGTCACTTCTCCAACGGGATTGAAATCCAATCCCCTCATTAATGGAAGGAGCCCTTACACACGTGAGAGTCAACACTCCCACAAAACGGGTTGCACCCAACCCTTACAACACGGAACAAAAGTTCCCTTACAACAAAATTAAATATAGAGTGTAAACGTGATACAAACTTCTTTTGGAGACTACGGTGTTCCTCTTTGTTCGACGACGTGTTCTTGAAGTCGATGAAGAGTCTACGACCTTGGTCTCTCTTGGAGAGGATCTCCCCGAAACCGGCGGCGGCACACGAGCGGCGGCTAGCTTCAGGATCGGCGGCTACGATTAAGAGCGGCTGCTGAACTTGGAGATCCAAACTTCGTAGCGAAGCAAACTAGGTCTACCAACGGTCACTCTAGGATCGGTCGTCTCGATCGATTCGGACAGAGGAGTTTTTCCCGGTCAACAAATCGAGAGACAAGAGATCTCTGGATAGACACGTGAGACACAAGCTTTGCTAAGCGTCTGTCGCCGGAGATCACGAAGGAATCTCGATTGTTGACGGCGACCTACGTTCCCGAGCGCGACGGCGGCGGCGGAGAGGAGTCGCGGTTTTAGGGTTTCGTTGCGGCTCGATTTCTGTTTCTTTTCTCCGTAACTTTATTGTTCAAAATACCCATGTATTTATACCCTGTAGATACAACAAATTTGACCGTTGTGGGACCCACAAAAGAAATCCCCAAATTCCGGTTCAAATTAGTCCAGAAGCAGAATCCGGTCCAGCAGCATCCTGAGAAAACGCCAAGTGAAAATCGGCGAGAATCGCAGACGATTCTCGACGAATCGGCGAGAATCACCAAGTGATTCTCGACGATTCGTCGAGAATCGTTTGTGATTCTCGTCGAATCACTTATTGATTCTCAACGAATTTTACTTTGTGTACATGGGCTGCTTGGCTACTGGTTCGGCGGGAATTACAAGTGATTCTCGCCGAATCTTACTTGGCACCATTTTGAGATGGCCAGAAGGAGTCGGCGAGAATCACTGATGATTCTCGTCGATTCGGCGAGAATCACTAGTGATTCTCGCCGAATCGGCGAGAATCACTTGGTGATTCTCGTCGAATTTGCCTTGGACGAATTTTCGTCTTCCACCTAGGAGCTGCTCCTTGATCCTCCATGCTCCTTGTCTCTTCTTGCATATGAACGGCCCTGTACTTGAAAGTAAGTGCACTCCAATAGAGAGAGTACACATAGGCCAACACACTGATCTGCTCAACGAGGGATTACGTCATGCAGACCCGTGTATATTGACCTACTGCACCCTGACATTGGTGTGCACTTAATGTGGAGGAACTGCAAGTACAACTTAAGATGTTTCGTCAAATACATTGTGAATTCATCTTAGCTTGACAGGTGGCTTCCTCAAATCTAGGTAATCGTGGATACAATACCCAACAGCCCTTGACACTACAACTTCAGGATGCAGTTTCATATAGTCATCAACATTAAAAAAAATTGTTAGTCTTAACAAACCTGTTAAGTTCTTCCTTCCTGTATTTGGACATAGTTGAATATTAAGAAGGATCCTTTCCTTCAGCTTTTTCCTTGTTGATCATGGATAGGCCAACCAACTCTTGGAACCTGGCCATCCTAGCAGTTATAGCTGTCTCTGGATCTTCAAAGGGTACAGGAGGGGAGGCAGTTCTCTTTGGGCTTTCAACTTCTTTATGTTCAGAGATTTGTTGCTGTTGATGTTGTTGATGTTGTTGTTGATGTTGTTGTTTGCCTGATGAGTAATGTCTCTTCTGGTTGCTTCCTGAAGAGGAGGACCTACCCTGATGCCTTTGATAGGTTTGATACTGGGTTGTCCTCTGAGTTGAAGAACTTGAAGCACCAGCAGTAGGTGGAGGAGGAGGAGGAGGATCCTTTCTATATCTCTGAGGAGAAGGTGAGTATCTCCTACTTTTCTTCCTTTCTTTTTGCTGGTTCTTGGACAGCCACATCCATGCTGACATGCCCTTGTAAGGTGTGATCTTCTGAAGTATATAATATGGTGTGTCATTTGCTGGATTTGGTTTTGGGGCAGGAGGTGGAGGAGCCTTTCTTTTCTTGGAGACTTTATTTTTCTTAGGCTCATCATCAGAGTCATCTTCATCATCATCCTCATCATCAGAGTCTTGAGGAGCACCATACAAAGCATCAATAGCTTTTAGTACTAATTTATCAATGGGCTTTTCAGCATGAGGAGTAGCTAGAGAAAGAACTGGAGATGGAATAGGAGAACTGCATATATCAGTGCTTTCAGCAACTGATCTACTTTTTTCTTCCATGTCAGCCATGATCAGTTCATCTAGATCAGGCATGGGAGAGTCATCCATGACAAAAGTTGGAGCATAGATGTCTTTGGGAGGGGATGCAATAATGATGGGATCAACTATGGGTGGATATGGCAGGACAGGAGCTTCTGGAATGGCAAAACTAGCCTTGAGTTGCTTGGCAACTTTGGGGCTTATTGGTGAGGTGTAGGGAACTATAGCCATGGATGGCTTAATGTTGTACTCTGGAAGATTATTAAAATAAACTGTATCAAAATTGCTCAACACCTTTAAGAGATCAACTGTGGGATTTATGATAAAATCACCAGCAGTGTTTATTTCCTCTAGAATTTGCTCATCCAGGTCCATATCAGACTCAATAAAATGAATGAAATCAAATAAATCTTTATCAGCATCTGCATCTTCTTCTACTGCTTCTTTTTTTGATGTTTATACTGCTGCTGCTACTGTTGTTTCTGCTGCTACTGTTGTTGTTGCTGCTTGTGCTGCTGTTTCTGCTACTACTTCTTCATTGAGTATCTCCCCCTGCCTGGATTCAGTGGCAACTGGAGCCAGGCCCATTACTGAAGATGGAGGAGCATAGAGAGTAGTGATGGCATCAACAAGAGAGGAGATGGAAGAAGCAAGAGGTGTAATAGCCTCTGTTATAATGCTTTTGAGGAGGGGTATGAGAAGTGCAATGAGAGATGGAATAATGGAGGGGTCCAATGGCAGAGAGGTAGAGGGTGTTTCAGTAGAAACTGAAGGAGGGATGGAAGATGTTGGTGGAGGAGGAGGTAGAGAATCTATCATTGGAACATCTAGGATAGAAGAAGTATGGAAGGGGGAGGTAAGCAAATTAAAGGAAG
The DNA here is from genome assembly GCA_039583875.1 of Platanthera guangdongensis. Taxonomy (NCBI): domain Eukaryota; kingdom Viridiplantae; phylum Streptophyta; class Magnoliopsida; order Asparagales; family Orchidaceae; genus Platanthera; species Platanthera guangdongensis. Next base: position 94,398,488 of record CM077158.1, on the reverse strand, counting down.
GGAGGGAGGAGATATTGGAGGGGGGAATGGCAGCCAAATGGGGTGGGAGTGGAGATGAGGGTGGTGATGGAACTGGTGTATCATGTTAGGAGGGAGGTGAGTTAGGAAAATGAGTGGGGGATAGATGTACTAGGGATGAGGGAGGTGTAGGAGTGTGAATGGTGGTTTGAACTATGGAGGGGAGTTGTTGTACCATCTGATGTGGAGGTGGGATGGCTGGAGGTGAGGGAGGTGGAGGAGGGATATCTCCAGAAGGGTGGGAAGTGGCCAAACTAGCCCTGGTACTCTCAGAAGGCCTGGTGGAAGAGTAAGAAGCCTTGGAGGGCTTGGTGATGCTCCTCTCCCACCTGCCAAAGAGGGCACAGGTGAGCCTCTTAGAAGCATTGATAAATATGGTCGGGGAGACCATGGATTCAGCGGCCTTTTCTTTGAGGAAGATTCCCAAAATTCTTCCAAAACAGACATCCTTTTTATTGTTCTTCTTCTTAATCAGCTCAAATATAATTTGAGCCCAGTTCACCTGCTTCTTGTTCACCACTACACACATTACTAGGAATTGATGCCTGGTTATGTAATCATGAGCAGTGTGCTTGCCTAACAACACCTTGCCCACAATATCTGCTAGGAATTTAAACTCAGCAGAAAGGTGTTTCTTTAGTAGTTTGTTAGGGGTTTCTCCAGAATAACCCATCTGTACAACCCCGTGTCCGGCGAGCAAGGTCGCCCGGAACCAGACAGATCGGGCTGAAGGCAGTAGGCGAGCTCGGCAGTAGAGAAGCAGAGCCCGAGCTCGGCATTCATCGACCAGAGATCGGTATTCGCTGACCAAAGATAGACATTCGTCGACCAAAGATCAGCCTTCGTCGACCCCGAGCTCGGCATTCACCGAGCTGGCCCAGGACAACTGATGGCGACCAAGGGATAGGTGAGCTCACCGTCCCAGCTCGCGCCCTAACAATGGAGCTCGGCAACAACAGGCGAGTAGGACCTGCCGAGGTGATCAAGCTCCCCAGCTCGCCTGGATGTGTGAGGTACTTTTTACTGTTTTGCCCCCGCTGGTCTGCCCATAGCCCTTCAAAACAACGTAGTTTGGCTGTTGGCAGACCCAACCAAGGGTCTTCTGGTAATTTCAGGTCAGTTCTTTTGGTTATTGGCAGTTCAAATTCTAAAAACTATAAATAGGACCCAAGGGGTACCCCAGAAGGCATGCTTCCTGTGTTTTCTTGCTCCAGTTTTCAAGCGCTTTCTGAGGGTACCTTAGCTTTGCCTCTGGCTAAGGAGAGGAAGCGCTCTGAGATCTTTCGGGTGTGTGGTGGGACCTCCCCGCCGAGCCCTTGGGTTGGTTTTTTCCTTGTCTTCTTTGTTGTTTTGCTTGCAGGAGTGAAGTAGGTGCGAGTCCGCCCCTTCCCCAAGGGCGAACTCCACAGGAGACTGAGAAATCAGCTTCAACATTTTGGGGTGGCGAGCGTGGAGCGTGGTTAGTGCAGAAAAGCTTCAGCGAGTTCGATGACAGGAGGATAGGGATCCGACAGGCCGAACTCGCCCCCCCCCCCCCCCCCCCGCCTCTCGCCACGGTGGGGATGTTCGAAGATTTCAGGAATTAGGTGTTGAGCCTCGTCAAGTTCGCACTCGGCACGCGGGCCGAGTGCTCGACACCAGCAGTTCAGATCGCGGCAGCCCCCTCTTTGGGCGAGGATGCCCCTGGCAGGCGAGCTGGGAAGGAAGTGGCCGAGGAAGGCCGGGGGTGCGAGCTCCCCGGGCGCGAACTCTTCCCCAGCTCGGCAGGTCGAGGCCGGTTCGGCGAGCTAGGCTCGCGAGATTCGCCAGCTCGCCCAGCAGGGGGAGGCAGTCCCTTCAGTGAGTTGGTCTCTTCAGCTTCAGTTCCAGATGGGTTCAGGGAACTCGAGATGTCCTACTACACCGGGAAGGGATACCCAGTCCAGCATGTTCAATGGTTCGAGGATGTAGTCTCCATCCGGCAAATGTCGGACGGGTTCAAATGCCGACTCTTCGCTATCACCCTCAGGGAGAAGGCAAGGGAGTGGTTCCATCAGCTACCGACCAGCTCCATCTACTGCTTTGAGGACCTGCGTCGGGGGTTCATGCTGAGGTTCACTACCTCAAAGAAGAGGAAGAAGGAGTCTGAGTCCCTGTTCCACATCAAGCAGGGGGTAAATGAGACACTGGGGAGCTACGTGGACCGGTTCCAGGAGGAGGTTACTCAGGTCCAGGAGATGTCGGGCCATAGTCTGATGATGGCTTTTATCCTGGGCCTGCAGCAGGGGTTCTTCAGGATGGAGCTGAAGAGAGTTCCCCCCCCCTCTCCTACGAGGAGCTGATGAGAGGGCGGCAAGAGAAGTTGATGGGGAGGCGTCAAACCCGGAGTTTGCGCGGAAGCTGGCCAGGTGGGCCACAGAGGAGGAAAAGGAACCGAGAGGAGGAAGAGGACAGGAGGAGAGGAGAGGAGAGCCCCGGCAGAGGGAGTAGAGACAGCTCTAGTGGCAGCAGAAGCCGAGGTGGGGGCGTCAGGAGCCCGACCGTTGACTGGGCTGGAGGCCTGAGTGGCAAGGGCAGGGGCCACCAAGGGGATACCACGGAAGGGATCGCTATCAAGGGAGGCAAGATCAGTTCCACCCCCGGGGCTGGAGGCAGGCCTAGAGGCCCCGGCTCCCCGATCAAGAGGAGGCTATGTCCATAGCCTTGGGGGCGAGGAGGAGGATAGTAAGGAGAAGGAGGATAGAAGTTAGGGTGGAATTGCCCTATTGCGACTTCCATTAGGAGGAGGGGCACGCCACAGCCACGTGCCCGGAATTCCTTGAGATGAGAGGAAATAGGGAGCAGCAGCAGCAGCAGGGGCGGCAAGAAGTGAGGATTGAGGAGGTCCTGCCTCGGGCAGAGGAGGACCGTTGCGAAGACCGGGTGGATGTTGGAACCCGAGGAGGGATCAGAGTGATCCACGGGGGGGTGGGGGTCGAGGCTTCCTGCAAGGCGAGCCTCCACACCATGTACCGTCGGAGCGTTGCCTCCACGTCCCATACCCCACCCCCAAAGGAGAGGATCACCTTCTCCAGAAGCGACATGCCAGATCACGAGGATCCATTCTGTGATGCGCTGGTCATCAAGGCAGCCATCGAGAATTTTACCGTCTCTCGGATCCTCGTTGACAGCGGGAGCTCCGTCAACGTCGTCTTTAAGAAGGCGTTTGACGCAATGAAGGTAGAGGCGAAGAGGGTGCTGTCCTCGGACGGACCCTTGTTCGGATTTTCAGGGGAGAGGAAGGAAGTGGAGGGAGGAGTAAGCCTCCATGTTACCCTAGGGGGGCAGTCCAAGAACTGCAGGTTCGTCATTGTGGACGCCCCCAGTAACTACATCGCCATCTTCGGGAGGCCCATTATCAGCGCCTTTCGCTGCGTCCCCTCATCATTCCACCAATGCTTAAAGTTCAACGCTGAGGTGATTCAGGTCTGGGTTTGGGGGGACCCCAAGGTAGCGCGGGAATGCTATGTCACCGTCGTGAACTCCATCTCTTGGCAGGAGGGAGCCGAGGAGATGGGGCGAAGAATGGAGGAGGCTAAGTAGGAGGCTGGTAGGGAGGAGCTGGAGGTGGAGATCTATGCTGAGGAGGCGGCGGGAAGAGATCAGGAGGAAATGGCCGAAGTGATGGCCATGGAAGAAGAGGTGGAGGTGGAGATCCCAGTCTCGGAAGAGAGGGATGCTGAAGGATGGGGAGAGCAGTCCCAGTTGGAGGCTGCGGAGAAAGTGGTCGAGTTAGAGGTGCTCACCCGTGGAGGCTGGGTGGAGAAGGTCCGCGTCAGCGGAGGGCTGACCCCGGAAGATAAGGGCAGGATGCTGGAGTGCATCCAGAAGAACGTGGACATCTTCGCTTGGAACGCCGCGGAGATGCCAGGGGTTGACGCGGATGTGGCCTGCCACCGCCTCAACCTAGACCCAGGAACACGCCCCGTTCAATTGAAGAAGAGGTCCACTACAGACAAGTTGGCGGAGCCTATCAGAGAGGAGGTGGCGAAACTCCTCAAGGCCGGCTTCGTGTCCGAGATCCAATACCCCGGCTGGGTCTCCAATATGGTCATGGTAAAAAAGGGAGACGGCCGGTGGAGAATGTGTATCGATTTTTCTTTACTTAATAAAGCTTGTCCTAATGTCTGTTATCCTTTGCCTCAGATCGACTCGCTGGTTGAGTCAGCCGTTGGTTTTTCTGTAATGAGTTTTATAGATGCTTTTTCAGGTTATCATCAAATCAGGATGCACCCCCCGGACATCAAGGATGTCTCGTTCATCACAGGGGATGGATGCTACTGTTACAAGATGATGCCCTTCGGGTTGAAGAATGCAGGGGCGACCTACTAGAAGATGATGGATAGGGTCTTCAAGGAGCAAAAGGGGAGGAATTTGGAGGTGTACGTGGATGACCTCATGATCAAAAGTCGGGATATGGACTCCCACCTCCAGGACCTAGAGGAGACCTTTGCCACCCTACGTAAGTACAAGATGCGGTTAAATCCCCTAAAATGTGTCTGCGGGGCTAGCAGGGGAAAGTTCTTGGGGCACCTCCTCACCCCTGCGGGGGTCGAGCCGAGTCTAGATAAGGTCAAGGCTATCTTAGAGCTGGGGTCGCCGCGGAATGCTAAGGAAGTCCAATGACTGACAGGGAAGCTGGCAGGGTTGAGTAGGTTCCTCTCCCGGGCATGGGAGAAGTGCTCCCCCTTCTTCAAAACATTGAGGGGTGGTCTGAAGTTCGAATGGACCAAGGAGTGCAAGGAGGCATTCCGGGCCCTCAAGATATAGTTGACTCAGGCTCTGCTGCTCCAAGGGCCGAAGGAGGGGGAGGACCCGTTTTTATATCTCGGGGTCGGGGCAGAGGCCTTGAGCTCCGTCCTAGTTCGTGAAGATGGGAAGAAATAGCTCCCCATTTATTACGTGAGCCGGGTCCTGAGGAAGGCCGAGCTCCGGTACCCGATTCTAGAGAAGTTGGCTTTCGCCCTGATCATCTCAGCCCGGAGGCTGTGACCTTACTTCCAGGCACACTTAATCCGAGTGGTGACTGACCATCCTCTCCGCAACTTCTTTGAGGGGGTGGAGCATTCAGGCAGGCTGGCCAAGTGGTCGGTGGAGTTGAGTGAGTTCGACGTTTCCTTCGTGTCGCGCCTCTCGATCAAAGCTCAAGCAATGGCCGACTTCTTGGCTGACTATGTGATTGAAGTGGCAGAGGAAGAGCTCACCCGTCCGGGTCCTTGGAAGGTGAAGGTGGATGGCGCCTCGGGGAGGCATTCCCTAGGAGTGGGGGTGATCCTGGAGAGCCCTCATGGGACTAGAATTGAGCAAACGGTGGTGGTGCACTTTCCCATCACCAACAATCAAGCCGAGTATGAAGCTGTGATAGCAGGGTTGCGCCTGGCCAGGGAGCTGAGGGTGTTGGACGTGGAGGTCCTCACCGACTCCATGGTGGTATCTTCCTAGATCAACGAGGAGTTTGAGGCAAGGGAGCCTAACCTACGATTGTACTTAGCCAAAGAGAAAGGAGTCATAGGCACTTTCCAAACCTTCTCCATCCGACACGTGCCCAGGGAAGAAAATGAGCAGGTCGACCAACTAGCAAAGCATGGTCCCCAGGTGGGAGGTACCATCACCGACCTATTCCACCCCTCCATCGAAGAGGGGGAGCTCATGGAGATTGATCAACAGACTTCATGGATGGACCAAGTTGTAACTTTCCTTTCCACGGTAGAGTATCCGGAGGGGGCGGATAAGAAGAAGTTAAGGCACAAGTTAGCGTACTACCTCCTCCAGGACGGGCAGCTGTACCGGAAGACCCTCTCGGGGATGCTGGCTCGTTGCATGGCCGAGGGGGAGGTACAAAGAATCTTGGAGGAAGTACACTCCGGAGAGTATGGGAGCCACTCCGGGAGTCGGACCCTGGAGGGAAGAATCGTTAGGCAGGGGTACTTCTGGCCCACCCTGGGCCATGATGCAACGGAGTTCACGAGAAGGTGCCATAAGTGCCAGCTGTTTGCCCCCCTCCAGCTACAGCCTGCCCAGCGACTCAAAAGTATCACGGCCCCCTGGCCCTTCTCCATTTGGGGAATGGATTTGGTTGGGCCGTTACCCCAGGCCAGTGGGCAGAGGAGGTTCCTCCTAGTAATGATCGATTACTTCTCCAAGTGGTTGGAAGTGAAGGCACTGGCCAAGGTGACCTCACAGGTAATTAGGAACTTTGTTTGGGGGGAGATCATCTGCCGTCATGGGCTGCCCCAAGCCATCGTCACGGACAACGGGCCCCAATTCGCCAACCCCAGCTCGGCATCGGCAAAGAGGTGGCGAGCCCGGGCCTCGCTGAAGGAAGGCGAGCTAGGCCGGGGGCACTTCACCCCTGTGCATGTTTTACTTAGAAGATTCCTTCTTCTTTCTGGGTTCAACCTAGATGACTCGCGGGAGAGCTAAGGTGGCGTGACCCGGGCAAAGAGCAGCCCGCTCCCGAATCACTTGAAGCTTGGCAGGCACGGAATGCTGGGCTCTCTCAAGGGCGAGTCCTAACAACAGTCCTACTCACAACATCTATCTACGCGAGGTCGCTGAGGAAAAGACAAGCAAGAGAACAGGGCACGACAGGGAAACCTAGAAAATATGTAAAGTAACATTGTAATGAGGAGAGCGAAAGATTGGCGGTCCTCCCCTCCCTCGCCTGACAAGTCCGGGAAGCTTTTCCCGAACATCGCGTCCAAGCTATCTTCTTTCTCGCTGGGCGGCGTCGCTGGGAACAAGCTCAACATCAGGTCCCGGGCCGAGATCTCCTCGCACCCGTCCACCAGCACTCCAGAATCCTTCATCATCTGGAGGGTGCATTCGGCGTCCTGGATGGAGTTAATCCGTAGCCTCTCGGCGAGATCGGCCTCGCCGAAGATCCGCTTTCTCTTGTAAGGGAGGGAAGGATTGGAGCTGATGGTCGGGAAGAAGATCTCCTCCTGGCGGCGGACCTCACGGTGGAGGTGCTGGTTCTCCTCTTTCAGCTTCACGTTCGCCCCCTCCAGCTCGGCAAGGCCGGCGCGCAGCTGCCCAATCTCCTCCCCTTGCTCGGCATTGCAAGCCCGCAGCTCCCCCGCGGCCTTGGCATCCTCGTGAAGAGGAAACCCGGTTAGCGGTAGCGAAAAATTTTCTAAGTAAAAGCGCAGAGGAGGGCTTGACACTTACCAGTCCATCGGCAGCCTGGGCGAGGAGGCCCTCAGCGATGCCGAGCTGCTTCGCCTGATCAGCAACCTTATCCTTGGCGACGTCACGGGCCTGCTCGGCTTTTAGAAGTTGATTGTTGAGGGCAAAGCTGCGGCGGCTCAGCATGTGGTGGAGCTCCATGGTCTGCAGGTGGGCCTGTAGACCCTCATGGTCGAGATGCCGGAGGGTCATATTTTTGTAGGCCTCGGCATCCTTGTGGACATAGAGGCCGAAGCCGAGGGCATAAGCATGGCCCGTGGCGGGCCCGCGGTCATGCCAGGACGGATGCAGGGTGGATATGGAGACCCGATGGGCCAGCTCGTCCCACTGCAGCATTGGCTCGCCCGCCGAGTCCTTCCACCGCCCCCTGAAATTGAAGAGGGGGTGTTGCTTCGGCATCGTGCGCTCGCGGGCCGCCCTCTTCGCCGAAGGGGGAGGAGAGATCGCCGTCGTGGAAGAGGGGCCCTCGCCACCTTTCCGACCCTTGATGGTAACCTCCTTCAGCGGGCTCTCGGGCGACGCGCCGGGAGGAGTCTCAGACGAGCTGATGTACTTGGGGATGGATTAATGTCGCACTCGCGGAGCCAACAGGGCTCTCCTCATCTTCTTCGGCAGCCGCTGGAGGTGTGGCGGGTTCGACCCCGTATCCTCAGGTCGCCTCTTGCTTGAAGAGGGTTGGGAGAGGGCCGCCTCGTCTCGGCAGGCCGCCGTCGCCTCCTTCTCGCGAGCAAAGGGGTCCGGGCGCGACCCCGGATCCGCAAACGGTGGGTTCGCAGGAATTATCCGCTCCCCTGCAAGAAAATACTTGGAAAAAGTTAGAAGAAACTCAGCAGCAATGTGGCGAGCTCGGCCATCGGGTGAGCTCGGCAAGGCAGGAAGCAGTACCTTCGTCGGGGAGGACAGGGGGAAGCGCGTCGAGGCCCCTTCACAGGTAGGCGACCTCGAAGTCCTTGTGGAGGAAGTACTTGTGGAGCTCGGCATCGTTGTCGGACACGGCCGGCGGGCGGTATACCTCCTCGCCCTTCTGCTGGGGCAAGTAGGGGATGTTGCCGAGATCGCCCTTGATGAAGGCGATCTTGGTCATCCAAGTGTGATGCTTGTTCGCGATCTCGCGAACCTTGATCAGCGAGCCGCCGAAGTAGGCGACCCCATCCGGCGTCGCCTTGTAAGAAAAGAGATTCCTAAACACTGTCATGTTGAACTCAATCCTCTCCCGTCGGAGGTAGCTCGCGAACGCCACCTTCATCGCGATGGCGTTGGAATTCAACTACGCGGGTAGCGTGCCATAGTATTTCAGGATTTGCTGAATCTCCGGCCAGAGGGGGAGGCGCAACCCCACCTCGAAATGCGAGATGGGGAAGGCGAGCTCGTCCCCGTAGAAAGTGTTGATAGCCTCCCCCTCTCTCAGCCTGCGCGCCTCGAAGCCCGGCGGCACATACTCGGTCTTGAACGCCGCGAGCTCCTCCTCGCTGGTGTGCCCTTCAAACAAGCAATAGTTGGTGAAGTGCTGCGCACACTTAGAGCGGCCGTCGGCGTCAAGGTTTGTCTTGCCCATGATCGCAGAGGAAGGAGCAGGGCGCGAGTAGGAAAGGAAAAAGGCGCAGGGAGAAAGAGCAATAAAAGCACAAGTACGGTGGTTGGTAAAGGGGGGGCTATTTATAGGAAAGGAAATCTGGGGTCAGGCTGTCCCATCGGCTCAGCTCGCCACCCCAACTTGCCAACCCAGCTCGCCGACTTCCGGCGTTTCCCAACCAAGGCTAAGTCAAACATCGCAGTATATTATTCGAATAATGCATGTCCAAGAATATTCTAAAAGCTACTTATTACAGAAACCAAATTCAGGAATACAAAGCGGGGCGTGCGAGCATGGGGAGCATCAGGATGCGAGTACCGATCGACTCGGCAAAGGAGCCGCCATCGTACCTACCCCGGCCTCGCGGCTCCCGCCCCCCCAGACTTCCGCGCGCGGAGCAGCTCGCGGATCCTCCCATAATTCCTCTGCGCCACGGAGAGGTCATCGTCTATCTCGTCTAGAAGCCGGGAGGGGGACATCAGCTCGCCAGCCTAGCCGCTTCGCACCTCGTCAGCGAGATGCGCGTAGTCGCGTTGCAGCATCTCGTTGACCCCCGGCACCTCGTGCAGCCCGCACACCAGCTTCTTGAGGAGCTTGACCTCCCTCCTCGTCAGCTCGCCATGATCCACCTTAGGACCCAGGTAAGAGTCCAGCGAGCTTGGGGAAGGGATGGGGGAGTAGTGGGCTGCCCGCGAAGATTCCTCGGCAGCAGATTGGCTAGGGGGAGCTGTGAAGACAAGTATCAGCAAGAAGGGGAATGCAAGAGAAGTTCATGGGGAAAGAGTCCAGGAAAAATTGACCTGACGAGCTCGGCGGCTCAAAGGAGGTGCGGGGATGGATGAACCTCAAATCCTTCCCGCGACCTGGGCCGCGAGCCCCTAGCGAGAGGAGCTCGAATCCCGGGGTGGGGATGGTTCCCAGACCTGCCCCCGCAGCCGCGACAGTCGGCTGAGGAGAGGGGGCGTGCACCGGCGAGTTCGGCCTCTGCGAGCTCACTAGCAGTATCCCAAAGAGAAGAGGGAGGTCCCGGGGACGGTTATCCGGTGTCATGAACCGCGAGTCCGTGAGAGTGGTCTCGCCTCGCGGTGTGGGCTCTCGCGGCGTGACACCCCCGCCATCAGGTTGACCGTCCGGGTCGTCGCCGACCACGACAACCTCTCTGCCCTTATCAAGAACTGTCCGAGTGGAGGTGTCGGTCCCCATCTCCAGGGTGGTCCTCAGGTCTTCATAAATTGGCTCGGTCGCTTCGGGAAATGACTTCGACCTCTTTGAGCTGGGCTCGGCAAAATCAATTTGAGGAACGTTGGCGGGAACCGCCGTCAGGGCGGCTATGCGAGCTGTAGAAGCCTGGCGAGCAGGACCTGCCGAGGAGATCAAGCTCAGCAACAGCAGGCGAGCAGGACCTGCCGAGGAGATCAAGCTCCCCAGCTCGCCTGGATGTGTGAGGTACTTTTTACTGTTTTGCCCCTGGTGGTCTGTCCATAGCCCTTCAAAACAGCGGAGTTTGGCTATTGGCAGACCCAGTCAAGGGTCTTCTGGTAATTTCAGGTCAGTTCGTTTGGTTATTGGCAGTTCAGATTCTAAAAACTATAGACACAAGGGGTACCCCAGAAGGCATGCTTCCTGTGTTTTCCTGCTCCAGTTTTCAAGCGCTTTCTGAGGGTACCTTAGCTCGGCCTCTGGCTAAAGAGGGGAAGCACTCTGAGATCTTCTGGGTGTGTGGTGGGACCTCCCCGCCGAGCCCTTTGGTCGGTTTTTTCATTGTCTTCTTTGTTGTTTTGCTTGCAGGAGTGAAGTAGGTGCGAGACCACCCCTTCCCCAAGGGCTAACTCCACAGGAGACCGAGAAATCGGTTTCAACACATCAGGCTCAACATCTCATCAAACTCTTCATTGGCAATTTCTAATTCTTCTATACCATTGTTTAATCCAAAAATTTCGGTTAACACTGCAGGGGTAAGGGAGACGGCATTACCCAATATAGTTCAGGTCATGGTATTCTCATCGGTGATGGAAGAAGTGTAGACCCACTCTCTGATCTCAGCGCTGGCGAGTTTGATCCTGGTGGTCATCAGAATCTTCAACTTCTGATCTTCAAGCAGTTTTAGAATGTCCAGGAATATTGGGTCTGATCGTTGGAAGGATTCAAAATCGACATCAAATCCAGTGTCGAATTTCATCGCTGCGAGACTGCCCGCTAGAATCGCCATTAGTTCACCTGCAAGAGAAGAACGAAGATCAAGTGCAAGGGAACTGAAAGCGCGGGATGGAGGTCGAAGAAAACCTAGATATAAGATTTTCCAGAATATGAATCGACAAACTCCGTTCCACAAAAAATAAATAATTCTTCGATCTAAGATCGATGAAATAAAGTGTAGTTAAATAATTCGTTGAGCTCAGTCTAAAGATTCGAAGACATTTCGTCGAGCTCCGTTCGACGAAAGTTTTCTGAAGCAGATTCGTCGATCTCCGTTCGACGAAAACAACTTCACACATAGAGAGTTCGTCGACCTCCGTTCGACGAATATCTCAAGAACTTTCCCCAGTTCGTCGAGCTCCGTTCGACGAACTTTGAAAAATTCGTCGAGTGCAGATAGAAGTTAAATCAAGACTTCTTCATTGATCATACCCAGCTGATTTATAAAGAACAAGTGATTTCTTTCATCCAAGTATTTGGTGAAAATATCTGTTCTTTGTAAATCAGTGTAGATATAGAAAAGTTTGATTTTGTTTTTGTCTACACACTCTCTAATGAAATGATGTCTAATGTCTATATGTTTAGTACTACTATGATGGATTGGATTTTGTGCTATGGATATAACACTTGTGTTATCGCATAGTAGAGTTGAATTATTTAAGTTGAAACCATGGTCTAGGAGTTGGTTTTGAATCCACAACATCTGTGAACAGCAACTGCCAGCTGCAATGTATTCTGCTTCAGCAGTTGATGTGGGCACAGATGATTGTTTCTTACAGAACCAAGACACTAGTCTCATACTAAGGAACTGGTAAGTTCCTGAGGTACTTTTCCTGTCAACCCTGCATCCAGCAAAGTCAGTATCTGAATATCCAATTAAATCAAATTCTGACTCAGTAGGATATCAAAGTCTTAGACTCAGACAACTCTTTATATATCTCAAAATTCTTTTTAGAAAAATTAGGTGAGATTCTTTAGGGTTCTCCTGGAACCTAGCACAAAGACATGTGGCAAACATTATATCAGGTCTGCTAGCTGTAAGATATAATAGTGACCCAACAATGCCCCTATATAACTTCTGGTCAACAGGTTTTCCATGTTGATCAGAATCTATTACAGCATTAGTAGCCATAGGTGTTTTCTTTGTTGAAGCATCAGCCATACATCCCAAACTTTTTAAGAATCTTTTTAGCATATTTAGCCTGGGAGATGAAGATGTCATCAGGTAGCTGCTTCACTTGGAGACCAAGAAAGTAGGAGAGCTCACTCATGCTACTCATCTCAAACTTAGAATGTATGAGCTCAGAAAACCTCTTGCATAGTTTAGAATTAGTATACCCAAATATGATGTCATCCACATAGATTTGTACTAACAAGATTTTACCCTTATGGTGCCTATTGAACAATGATTTATCTACTATGCCTTTAGTGAATTCATGCTCTATCAGAAAGCTAGCTAAGGTCTCATAATAAGCTCTATGAGCTTGCTTTAGACCATAGAGGGCTTTATGCAATCTAAATACATAAGAAGGATGGGTTGGAGAGAAAAAACCTGGAGGTTATTCAACATAAACCTCTTCTTTTAGTACTCCATTTAGAAAGGCACTTTTCACATCCATCTGGTAGACCTTAAACTTCTTCTAGGCAGCATAGGCAAGAAAGATTCTAATTGCTTCTAACCTTGCAACTGGTGCAAAGGTTTGATCATAGTCTATGCCTTCTTCTTGCCTATAACCTTGAGCAACAAGTCTAGCCTTATTCCTCACAATTGCATCATGGGCATCAAGCTTGTTTCTATATGCCCATTTGGTTCCAATGACTGGGTAGTCTTTGGGTCTTGGAACCAAATCCCAAACTCTACATCTCTCAAACTGGTTGAGTTCCTCTTGCATTGCAATGATCTAGTGGGGATCTTGCTCGACATCTTTTATGGATTGAGTCTCCACTTGAGAGAGAAAACAGGCATGCATCACATCATGGTTGAGTTGATGTCTTGTTTGTACACGTGCTATTATGTCTCCAATCACTTGGAATCTAGGGTGATCCCTTAGTGTGACAAGATCAGTGGGTCGAGTTGGTTCAGCAATAGCATTTGGATTTAATTCCTCTTGTGGAATTATATTTGCTATTGAATGAGGTTCAGCCTCTTCCAAAAATTCATCTTCACTGTCTTCAACAACTTGTGGAGGAGAGGGTGCTATAGCTTCTTATGGAAGGTTTAATTCACTCATTTTCTCACACAAGTGAGGTACCTGCAAAGTGTTACTGGTAGAAATCTCTTTCTCCTTATAAGACATGTTAGTTTCATCAAAGGTAACATGAATTGATTCTTCAATTTTTAAAATAGATTTGTTAAACACCCTATAAGCTTTGCTTACTTGGGAATATCCTAGAAAAGTTCCTACTTCAGCCTAAGCTTCAAACTTTCTAATGTATTTCTTGTTATTATTATGTATACAGCATACACATCCAAATACTTTAAAGTAAGTGATTTTAGGTTTCTTCCCTTTAAGTAATTCATAGTGAGTCATATTCTTAAGTTTATGTATCAAACTTCTGTTCAGTACATAATTTGATGAGCTTACAGCCTCTGCCCAAAAGGATAGTGGCATGTAAGCATCTGCAAGTAATGTGCATGCAGCTTCAATCAAGGTTCTATTCTTCCTTTCAGCTACCCCACTTTGTTGGGGAGTTATAGGAGCTGAGAAGCAGTGTCTGATACCTTCCTTCTCACAGAACTCATGCATAAGAAGAGACTCAAACTCTTTACCATGATCACTTTTGATCAATGCAACATGAGTAGAGTACTTAATATGTATGGTCCTGAGAAAATCTATAAGAACTTTAAAGGTATCTGACTTAGATCTTAGAAAGAACACCCAAGTGAATCTTGAGAAGTCATCTACAATGACTAGAGTATAGGATTTCCCTCCTAGGCTTTGTACAGCAATAGGTCCAAATAGGTCCATGTGTAGCAAGTACAAAATCCTAGGTGAATCACTTTTATTAACTGATTTAAAACTAGATTTAGTTTGCTTGCCTAGTTGATAAGCCCTGCAAAAGCCTTCCTTCTTGTAGGGACCAAAAGGTAAGCCTCTTACAAGACTGTCTTTAGATAGCCTAGCAATATTTTTTATGTTTACATGTCCTAGTCTTTTATGCCATAATTCATTTTGATTGCAAACAATATTAAGCAGACAAATATCTGAATTAGCAGAAAGAAAATCAACTAAGTATATGTTTCCTTGTATATTTCCAATTAAAACCTTTTGTTTTTCTTTATTAGAAATAATACAGGATGTAGAGTTAAAGTGTACCTGATAACCTTTATCACATAATTGACTGATAGAGATGAGGTTATGCTTGAGTCCTTTTACATAAGTCACCTTCTTTAATGTGACTACTCCAATCCTTACTTCTCCATAGCCTTCTGACTGGCCACACTTTGAATCACCAAAGATAACCTTTGGTCCCAGCTTGGACTTGTAATTGTGTAAGTTGTCCTTGCTACCAGTCATGTGCTTGGAGCATCCACTGTCCAGATACCATAGTTGATTAACAATTGGACAGCTTTTCACCTGCAGAGAAAATAATTAATTGTTCTTGACCCAGGTTACCTTGGGTCCTTTGTTTTGCTGATAGGAAAAACTTGAAATCACAGAGAATTCAGGTTGTGATTTATATCCTAATGGGTGATATCTTCTAGGTGAAATTATCCAATCAGCGACTGGATTAAAAGGTTTCCTAGATTTATTAGAGTTGCTGTTAAAGTTATGACTTTTATTAAGTCTTTCTGGGTTCGACGAAATGTTGTGAGTTCGTCGACCAGAGTTCAACGAAACGGGATGTGATCGTCGATCTCTGCTCAGAGAATGAACATAGTCATTTTCTGTGCCCAAAGTTCGTCGACCTCTGCTCGACGAACCATACACAGTTCGTCGATCGCAGTAAGACGAATGATTATTATATAGATTTGCGTTCAGCATTCGTCGACTTGAGTTCGACGAACTTGCCACATTTCGTCGATCTGAGTTCGACGAAATCTGTTGAACTTCGTTTTTGTCTAATGTTTTTTTATTTTAATTTTTCTTGTTTTTATGTGTGATTTCAGTTTGATTGTTGTTCATTACTTCTTTATTCTTAGCTGACACAAATTTAATGGGAGTTGATAATATGTTCTTCTTGAGAATGGGGGGGTAAACTTGATGATGCACCCAAGCCCAGTTTGCCATTTAGTCTGGCATTGACTGTGCTTGTGATGTCCATCAGCTTAAGGCTTCTCCCATTGATAGATTCCTCAAGTTATTTGGCCTCACATAGCTCTGTTTTTAAAGCAATGATTTGTTCATTAGCTAGAGTGAGTTCATCTTTTAGCTTAGTGTTTTCAGAAATTATATTTTCTTGATTAGCTAGTCTTTCCCTAAGTGTTTTGATTTCCTTTTCAGAGTTTATTAAATCAATACACATGGTTTTAAATTCAAATTTGAAAGCATCAGAATTATAGTCAAAAGATAAAAGTACCTGATCAGCATCTGTTTCTGAAGCTTCTTCATTTTCAGATTCTTCCTCTTCATCTGATTGAGTTCTTGAGGCATCAATGGCCATGAGGCAGACTTCCTTGGCCCTTGCCTCTTCTTCTTCTTCACTAGAACTTGAAGATGTGGATTCATCTTCAGTTTCACTCCAGGATTCTGCTACAAAGCCCTTCTCCTTCTTCTTCTATTTGCTGGAAGAAGGCCTGTTGATTTGCTGTCTTCTAAAATCCTTTTCTCTTCTTCTTTCTTTTTTTTGATTTTCTGGGCACTCTGAGATGAAGTGTCCAGGTTTCCTGCAGCCAAAACAAACTACCTCTTTAGTAAGGGTTTTGTCATACCTTGTCTTATCATCCTGCCTGGATGATTTCTTCCTGAAGTCTTTCCTTGGCATTTTATAAAATTTTTTGGCAAGCAGACTCATTAACTCTTCATTCACTGTTGAAGTTTATGTCTCTTCAGCAGCCTTGAATGTCAGGTTGTGTTCCTTCCTTGCTGGTGGAGGTGTCCTTTGCTCTGCTGCTTCTCTGGATTTAATGAGCTGCTCATAGGACTTGAGCTTTCCTAAAAGAGATTCAATGGAAATCTCATTTAAGCTTCTGGCCTCCTTGATTGGCCAGATCCTTGAATCCCATGAGCTTGGGAAGCACATAAGGATTTTATCATTCACCTCAGTGAGGGTGATATCCTTGTCCAAGGTCTTCAGCTCATTGATGATTGAGCTCAGCCTATTGTACATATCTACAACAGATTATGTTCCTCCTTCTTGAAGTTCTCATATTGGGATATGAGATTGGATCTTCTATCTTTCCTCTCATCAGCTGATCCAGCCACCATTTGGTTGAGAGAGTCCCAAATGGCTTTAGCTGATGTGCATTCTACCATTTTTTGGAAAATGTCATCAGACATTGTTTGGGCCAGAATGTTCATGGCCTTGGTATCAGCAACCTTGGCTTTCTTTTGTGCTTCAGTCCACTCAGGTGGTGGAACTGCATTGGTGCTTGAAGCTACTGTAGATGTAAAGACAGTTGCTTGAGGAGGACCTGTCAAAATGGAATTGTAGATGTCCTCATCAATTGAATTCATATATAATTTGATTCTTGTCTTCCAGATAGCAAACCTATTTAGGTTGCACACTGGAGGTCTGGTGCTTTCATAGTCTTTGTTCTGTGTCATGCTATGAATATAAACTTAATAGAAGTAAAAGTCAGATCTAATACTGGATCTTTTGGTTCAAGGGGTTAACTTATACAAGCAAAGGAAACTTGCTCTGATAGCAATTGAAAGTAAGGGTTAGATCTGAAATACTCTAGAGGGGAGGGGGTGAATAGAGTATCTTGAAAACTTAAAAACTTTTGCTATAAATAAAAACAGACCTAAGATAAACTAATCTAGCGCTATCACATGCACAGCAAAACCAAATATCACAAACACAGCAACCTAGCTAGGACAGCCACAGCAAGAACAAAAGAAAAGGTACAACCAGACAACACAAGAATTTTATAGTGGTTCCCCAACCTGGGTACATTCACTCTTCTACCACCCTGGTTGGAATCCACTAGCATGTTTTTGATCAGGTGACTGCCACCAATGAGCTTTTGATCAGGTACTCAAAAACCAACCCAAGTCTTTTGATCAGGAGACTTGCAATCAAGAATAACTTTTGATGGGAGTTAAAGAACCCTTTTTACAGTGGGGGTGAGAGAGTGATTATGTCTTCTCTTTCTCAAAATACAACTGAGAAGACTTTAGTGGATATATGATGTTAGCAAAAGCTCCCCCTGAGATATTGAACTCAGGAAGATTTGAGCCTTGCTGCAGGGTGAGTAGGCCTTCAATATCTCAGCCTTGACCAGAATGTATCCAGGAACCTTTTTAACATATAGAATATTTGTTGTCCTCTGAAGAATCCTAAGATGAAGAAGGAAGAAGACTCTTGATTTTTGATTGATGTTCTTCTTCTTCTTCAGCTTGCTGTTCTTTCTCTGGTATAGGGCTTCTTGTTTCTTTACTGTGTTATTGCCCTGTGTATTCTATTCTCTGTACTCAGCCGAGAAGGAAGAAGAAGATACTTGTGCACTGTCTTGTTTTTGTTGTGTCTCTTAAGAAGAAAAGAGGAAAAATCCTTTTTATATTGTTCATGAAATCTTCCTTCTGAATTTGAATTTCTTCCTTCATTCAATGCTGACAGCCTGGAGAATATTTGCATTGATTGATTTCCCCAACTGTCTCATTGAAAAACAGCAAGCAATAATCCTGATGAAGTCCATAATCAATGCTGCGTCTAACGGTAATATTCAGAGAATGTTGAGCATTGATTACTCAAGAATAATCGCAATAAACTAAGGGACAGAGGGAGGGAAATATCCAAGTCTGGAACTGCACAGAAATCATCAAACAGAGAACAGAATTCGTCGAGCTGGGTCCAGAGTTCGTCGAGCTGAGAAGTCAAGTTCGTTGACCAGATAATAATTGTTCGTCGACCTGAGATCCAAGATCGTCGACCTGAGGACAAACAACTACTTTCTCTAGAACCTTGCCAATTCTGTGCATCAAGATCGTCGAGCTGAGAATTTAAGTTCGTCGACTAGTGTTCAGAGAAGTGGTTCTTGGACTTTAGAATATTGAAGTGAAGTATCCAGAAATCATCGTCCTGAGAACTAGGTTCGTCGACCTAAGAACTAGTTTCGTCGAGCTGAGAACTGCTAACTGCTTCTTGATAAAACTTGTCAGGATTGTGGTCTAAGTTCGTCGAGCTGAGAATATGAATTCGTCGACTGAAGTATGATTCTAAACTTAGAATATTTAAGTGTTTCTGATCTTATAATGTTGAAGTATATAATCCAAAAATCGTCGACCTAAGATCCAAATTCGTCGAGCTGATATTCTAATTTCGTCGACTGGAGTTCAGTGAGAAGAATTCTGGACTTGGAATGTTGAAGTATAGCGTCCATAGATCGTCGACCTGAGAACCAAGTTCATCGATCTCAGCTCAGAGAATTTTCTCTGAGTTCATCGAGCTGAGCACGACTATCATCGACCTGAGTTCGACGAGCGTCGAACTCATTTTCTGAGTTTTTGAAATTTCTCTAAGTCTTGAGTCTTTTGCAGTCTATTGATGGCTAGTCCATGCAGTGTTGACTCTAAGGACATGGCCTATACTCTAGGACTCATACATGACCCTAGCTATACATGTTGGGTCAAACATCCTAGTTTAGTGAACGTAGCCCAAATCCAACTAGGGATCCAACACTCTCTCACTCAGACTCGCTAATTTTAGTTTTGGGGATATTTTTGGGAATGCGACATGGGAGGGGTTGTATCAATAGGAAATCCCAGTGCCTGGAAAAGTATTGATGAAATTGATTACTGTTAGACATGTTCAATGATATGCACTAAAGTTCTAATGAACCGAAAAAAAGTGAATGCAACATTTATCCATCTCCTGTGAATTCTACTGCATTAATTTACTTTATCTATGAAACCGAGCATATTTTCATCATTCATATGTGAAACGACTTCATCCGTTCATATAGCATATAGTAGAAGGTCCGACCGGGGCCCCACACTATATGCCACAAAACAGGCGACGAAGTCACGGGATGATATCAGAGTTGCGCATCCTAACTCATAGCATTCTAGCGGAAGCTTTTAACATAAATGTTGAACTCCAACCATGAATGTTCACTGATATAAACACCCACATTTATATAGGAATGTACATTAAATACAATATTGTTTGGCCTTATGGCCTTACAGTTGCTCTTTACAAGAGTGGCTTCCAAACATCGGCGCGCAGGCCGGCCACACATGAACAAAACACAACATTTTTTTAGCTTAGCCTTCAAGGGCTAGCAGCAGTAGGGACTTCAGCCTTTCTATGTCCCGCTCGGCTCTCCAGCACCTGCACAAGAGCAACCCACCAAATGGTGGCAAACAAGGCAACGATCAGCATTCAACTGACCAATTTATAATGACCCTACCC
This sequence comes from Platanthera guangdongensis, assembly GCA_039583875.1. NCBI lineage: Eukaryota > Viridiplantae > Streptophyta > Magnoliopsida > Asparagales > Orchidaceae > Platanthera > Platanthera guangdongensis. The sequence continues at coordinate 94,378,978 of CM077158.1, read as the reverse complement.
CTTTCACGGGGTAGTGGTATTCCTTCCCTGTATGCATGGCAATTTATAAACAGATATATATATCACACACTGTGTTCTCACGCACAAACAAGTCATCACGACCGTCAGCCATGCGGCCCGACGATCCGTGCACTCAGGGCACATTCTTGGTGTACCAGCGAACCAGGGTCCCACCACCATTTCAGGGCCGAAACCCAACGGTAAAATTGAGCATTTAGTCTTTTCGGCGCGCAGGCCTAAGACTCTCATTATGCGCTCCAACTGACCGCACTTTCAGGTCTTTGAGTCGGACGGACATAACGTAGGTCCGGATCAGCCACCCCCTGTTGCTCAAGCCGCCTTGCCATCACTGAATACCAACGTACTCACGGGTAAATATAAGGCGCGGGTCGGTTTCACCTTACCTATTTGACATGAAGCCTTTTTAAGAACTTTCCAAGCTCACACATAGTCATACCGTCCCCGAGGGACTGGCTTCGCATTCATAGGTTAGCTAGGAGCCACGCCAAGCGTTAGAGACAGAACTCATTTTCCATCCCTAGCTCCAACCTTAGCATTCATAGCATACAGTACAAGCATTTAGTGGGTGTTTTCCTGGGCTTCCACTCCAATACTTCCTGCTACTATCCTTCACAGGCACAACCCATTGAAATCGTAAGCATTACAAGGGTCTTTTCCTGGACTACCACTCCAGTACTGTAACATCCCATTTCCGGCTAGACCCCTAGGAGTCGGTCTGCCCTGACAGAACCCCCATAAACCCTAGAAATTGAAAGTAACTGGTCTAAAAATAGGTTCAGGCACGACGGCTAGCCGAAGACGCAATCCCCCGAAGTCCGTCGACCGAAATCGCCCGTCACGGGTTGGTCATGCCCGTGACCGGATCGTCATGCCCGTGACTTCCTTCGACGGTCGACGAAATCAGGAAGCTGATCGCCGAGCTCAGAACTCATGTCACAGGTCTGTCACGCCCGTGATAGGCCCGTCACGCCCGTGACCTAGAGCGTGACGCTACCACCGACCGTCGACAATCGGCGCTCGAAGATCGTCGAGCGGTGTTTGAGTGAGTACACAGTCGTGTCACGGGAGTGTCGTATCTGACACGGGCGTGACACGGGGCGTGTCTCTCTCTATTCGGCGATCGGCGCTCAACGACCGTTGAGCGGTGTTTGAGTGAGTACACGGCCGTGTCACGGGCGTGACATGGGGCATGTCTCTCTCTATTCGACGATCGGCGCTCGACGATCGGCGAGCGGTGTTTGAGTGACAGGCCTGTCACGCCCGTGACAGGCCCGTCATGCCTGTGACAGGCCCGTCATGCCCGTGACAGGCCCGTCATGCCCGTGACAGGCCCGTCACGCCCGTGACAGGCCCGTCACGCTCGTGCCAGGCCCGTCACGCCCGTGACAGGCCCGTCACGCCCGTGACAGGCCCGTCACGCCCGTAATAGGCCCGTCACGCCCCCACCGACCGTCAACCTCAGCTCGACGAACGTCGAACGAAGAACACCTGTCATGCCCGTGACAAATGTGTCACGCCCGTGACATGGGGGTGACCCGTGAACCGACGCAGAAAAATCGGTCGTCGACTCGAGAAAGATGAATGGACTAATGTCACACCCGTGATAGGCCTGTCACGCCCGTGACAAATGTCGAAATGTCAGCCAGGCTGGAAATTACTTTAACACATGCCACAATTAACTCTGATTATGGGAAGTTACACCAGGAGTATTTATGGGTCGCTTCCTTCTCTAATTACTTAATAAAATAAGGAAGTGTTGACCCAATGAGAAATCGCCACCTGGACACATCTTTTCATCTTCCACCTTTTCCTCTCCCTCCACCATAACCAAAATATTATTAAGAGGAGAGCCTTCATGGCCATAAATGTTTTACCCTTTCCCCCACCCCACTTGGTGATCTATAAAAGTCCCCTTAGGACAAGATGAGAAGTTTACACTCTTGACCAAATGGATTAGAGTTGTTGTTCTTGCTGTAGGAGAAGTTCGGCAACGCCACCACCGCGACATGACAACCCGACGTTCATCTCGCCTCCAAACCGCGAACAAGGTCCTCCTCTACTTCTTATTTTATGGGTAGATCTTAGGATCTTAGAAAGGAAGTTTGTGCTCAATGGAGCCGGACCTATCTTGTGTTTTCATGAAAAAACCATGAAAAATATATTTTCGGGTTCGCCGGAAACCGCCACCTCCGGCGGCCAAACCACGGCAGACCGTTAGCAATCGCCTCGACGGAGGTGGTGGTGGTCGTGGCTGGCCAGGGAAGTGACCGGACGGCCGACGACAGATCGCGGAAGAGCTACAGGAAATATAAGTTTTCTGAGTTCAGGTTTTCGGGTTCTGTAGAAGATGAACAGTAAAAACATTTTTTTAATATAAAATATATGTATACAATATTTAAGGGAAAGATACATTAAATGGACATATTTTGATTCTGCAAAACGAGGCACTTAGATGTCGATTTAGGACAAATGGCCAGTCACGCAAGTTGTATCCCTTCGAGTCTAAAATAATTTAAACTTACTTTCAACTCGTTTGGGTAAGGGGTTTGACCGCAGCACCCGTTTTAGTGGGGTCTGTACCTAGAGTTGGGCAAAAACTAAAATGAATGCCCACTATTCGTCCCTTGTCCAAATGACCTGAAATTTGTGTAGGGTGTTACCCTTGGCTATACCTAGAGGCTGTCCAAAAATGGGAATTTTTGGAGATATTTACCTAAGGTTTTTGTTTTAATTTAATAAAGTTAGAGTAATTTATTTAAGTGGTCAAATGACCTCCAAACCCTCCCAAATTTTGGTGAGTGATCTCTGGCTATAAAACCTAGCTCTGTACAAAATTCCAACTCATTTGGATGAGTTTTGAATAGGAAATCACCTATCCTCAACTAGGCATTAATGAGGCGTTTTTGAGTAAAAAGTGCACTAAGAGTTTGGAACGGTCAAATCACCTCAACAGAGGCTGATATTTTGACCACTGATTTAGAAGGGTTATTATAACCCACTTGGAGAAAATTGGTGTGGTTTAGGGTTGATTTACCATAGGATCCAAACTCAAACGCTAAAGGGAGGGTTTTGAGGGTTGTGAAGGACATGGGGGCAAATGCCCTCGTATTGTCTTGAAACTCAGTAGAGTTGACGTTAGCATAATATAAATCATCTGGATGGAACCTCAGAGGATTTGGAGATAGGTAGAGACCTCAAAACCCTAACCTTAGATTTAGGGTAAAATCTTAAGTGAGTAAAATCAGTCACTAAAAATTATTTAAAAGCTGTGAAACTCGGGTAGATTGAGTTTTGGAATGGACAGAACCTATAGCAATTGTACTTGAATTTTATGATGTCTATTTCTAGCACTTCATTTGTAAAGTTTGTTATAGCCCTAACTGACGTTTTAATTATTTAGATCTTTCTTTTCATTGAAACCTCATCCAATCTTGGTAGTAAGTGTTTAGGTCAGAATGCTTGCTCCTGAATTTTTGTATAATTTTTAGTTGAGTAAATCTAGTACTTCATTCACAAATGTTAAAAAGGGCTTTTATAGTTAAAAAATTAATTATACATGATATTTCTGTTGAAAGATTATGAGACTTAGGAATTGAGATTTTCAGGCCATTATATGCTTGTAGACATTTATTCATGATTTTTAGAGTCTTAGTTACGACACTTTCTTTACAAGTCCACCTTATGGAGATTTTTGATAATTAATTTATTCAGAGATTAATACTTGCTGAAAAAATATGAAACTCGGTCAATGCTATTTTTAAGGTTGTATCTACATAATATAATTAATTTATAATTTCTGGATGGATATTTTCTATACTTGATTCATAAATAACGAGAGATAGAAAATATTGCTAAAATAGTTTTAGTGCCCTTTTGATGATAGAAAAATTATGATACTTTGGATTTACCATATTGAGATAACATAATATTTATAATAATTTTGTTGGACATCTTTCATGAGTACTTAGGGTAGTTCATGTTCAAACCGGTAGCCCTTGGAATTTTTGAGGAAATTAATTAAATGCCGGATAAATTAGGAAAAATTATAATTTTCTGATTATAGGCTAATTATATCATGATATACCTCCAGTAAATAAGTTGGGGCATTTGGATGCGTATGGGATCATTTCCTATCCTGTTCGACATGTAGCATAGGATAGTCTGCAATTAACAATTTGAGTTAACAGTCATAGGATATGATGGGGCACAGCGTTGGAGTTAGTTAATCTGTTGAATTGGATGGATGTGAAAGTATTCACCATATAAGGATGGGAAGGTTGGTGAGAAGTGGTGTTGGCTAGAGTTAAGGGGTGCTCGGGTTCGACGAAAGATCGTCTTTCCCGAAGAGAAGAAGGTTAAAAATCACACTAGGTTAGTCTATCGTAACACGAGAAGGTAATGGGTAAGGGAATCAACCAATAATAATAATAAGTACCTTGTGAAAGGGAACGATGGGCGTAATCCTATCATAGTTCCTAGTGCCCCTTGAGAGCCCTTCACAGGGAATACCGGGGGCAGTCCTGGGTTAACGTAAACTGTATTAACAAGCTGAAAAGAGTAACTTAGTAATTAGGTTTGCACATTTCACGAACACATATAGCACGGGAAGATAGTTGGGAGCTTCGGCTTGGATAGTTAAGAGACGGACGTTTTGGTACGGAGAGCTTCGGCTCAGATAGTTAAGAGACGGATGTTTTGGTCCGGGGAGTTTCGGCTCGATTGTTTGAGACGGACATTTTAGTCCGAGGAGCTTCGGCTCGGTTTTTGATTACGTTAAATTTGCATGTGCATAAAAGGAAAGAAAATTAAGGTTGTGGGTCTTCGGTATTGGAGGGTCGATGCACCGATGCCAATACGCTGACTCGGCAAGTGTGGTTAACACTTCGCCAACAGAAGTCTGGTGCGCTAGCCGGCAAGAGTACGCAGGAGTCCGCTTCGTGCACCAAGCGTTGAGGCGTATGATACGTCTGACCAGTAGTGCTTTACTGGTTTAGAGGTGGGCGAGGCCCAACCCACCGCTTTCGTCTGCCACTACGGAGGTGTCCTGGGAGGTTACGGCTCCAGAAAGGGGGAACTAAAGGTCTGTGTGCACAGAGTCGGGGGTGTGTGTTGCACCTGCATGTTCCATCATACCCACTTGCATGTCATAGCATAATCGATTCATTTAACCCCTGACACCTAAGGTATAAGTGGAATGGGACGCTTATACATTAGGACTTGCAAAACGACCCCTTGGTCTATAAGCTTGTGTGGGCAAGTTTATAAATTAAGGTCAATTTTGATATATATATATATATATATCTTGTTGTTTGATAACCAACACCCTAACGTATATATTAGTATGAGACTTTTTATACGATGAGAGTCTTGCAGAAGACCCCTTGGCTTATGTGTTCTCACATAAGTGAAGGTTACTTTTCATATTTCATTTTATTGCCATTATTTATTATAGAATTACTAGATTAGTTCTGCTGCCACCTGTTTCTTTTGATGTATTCTCCACCTTCATGTCCTTCCCTTTCTTCCTCTCCGCTCGGTACTTAGGATCCATGGAGGAAGGTGTAGGGGATGATAGGGCTTAGTCTTTATGACTGACGGTTTTCGAACCGCATCATTTTAGGGAATCGTGGAGCCCAGCATGGGGGAGCAGCCCCAGAGACCGGTGTGCTTGGAGATGGGGTAGTCTAGCTCTGGAGTTCATACAGCCGAGACCGTGAGTCTCGACCTTGAGTAGATGTTCTGTTTTTTCTTCCTCATGAGTGATTTGTAGTGAGGACATGATGTTCCGGGCACAAGCCCGTATTTTAGTACTCTGATATATTATTCTGTGGACACTCCATTCGTGGAGATTATTTATATGATATGTGATTTTCTGTGGACTTACATGTCTATTCTCTTGTACTACTACTTTTGTGATCAATAAGGCCGGCAGAATCGGCGTTTTGTAGTGACGATCTTCCCGGGCGCGAAGGTGTCACTGCAAAGCGGCGGTTCTGGGCATAAGACTCCAGGGTTGAACGAGACAAAAAGGGGGTCTTACAAGTGGTATCAGAGCACAACATCGATCAAAAAAAAGTAGCAGTCCACTAACCCTGGGTCACCCCCGCTCGAGTTTAGTTTGGGGACAAACTAAGCAGCATAAGCTGTGGTGTGCCCATATGGGGATCACATATAAATTGTCCATTTTTAGTAAAGATTGAACGTTTTCTTATTATGGATTTTGTTACGCAGCATCCAGTACAGCCTACTCCACCAGTCCCCACTCCTTTCCTTCAGTCAGACATGGGGCAGACTCTTACAGCTATCCTTAAGGCCTTTCAGACTCAACAGGCTCCGGCTCCGCAGCCAAACCCGGGGGCCAACTGGCTGAGCATCTTTCGAGGACTTTCTCCCCCGTCCTACTTGGGGACAGAATCGGCAGTTCGGACGGAAGAGTGGCTGGATATTATGTATGAAATGCTGACCGGGATACGGTGCCCCTGGGAGGAGAGGGTGCCCTTGGTTGTCTCTTGCCTGGAGTCCCATGCCAAGAGGTGGTGGAAGACGCTGCTGGACACGATGTTTGCCGACAAGGAGGTAGCGGAAATTACCTGGGAAGAGTTCAGGGCCGCACTGCTGGAGCATTTTGTTCCGCAGTCGGCCAGGTATGAGTTGGAGGAGCGGTTCTTACAGCTGAAGTAGGGCACCAGGATGGTGGTGGAGTACCATCGGGAGTTCGACCATTTGGCTCCATATGCGGATTCTTACCAGCTGGACGAAGCAGGGTACATCAGGAGGTTTTATAAAGGCCTGAAAGAGTAGTTGAGGGAGGCCTTGTTGTTTGTATCCGACGGACCTATCTCCCGGATTTTGGAGATGGCAAAGAGGATTGAGGCTGGTTGGCACACCACTCGGGGCCGGAAGAGGCAAGCGGAGGATTAGGGCCGGAGAGCCAGAAATTATCAGTGGCGAGGTACTATACCAGATGGGAGAAGGACAGAGGACCAGCCTCGTCAGGAAGTGAAGCAGGAGCCGAGGGAGCAGGTGATATTAGCCCCTCAACCTCTTCGGATGCAGGAGATGCCGAGACCCGGGCGTATGGCATATCCCCCGCCGGAGTGCTTCCATTATCATCAGATTGGGCACCTCCAGAGAAACTGCCCCATGAGGGGGGCACCACCTCCAGCACCACAGGGTGGCCCACCTGCTCAGCATTTTAGAGGCTGAGGTCGTGGCCGAGGACGTGGATACCAGGGAGGGGATCGTAGACAAGAAAGAGAGCAGGTGTATGCTTTGGACCTAGCGCAGCCTCGGAACCCAGAGCAGGACATAGCAGGTACGCCAAGATGTTTAATTGTTTAAATAGAATCTCCTTTCTCAGTTGTCAAATTGGTAGAACTGCACTAGGTAGAATAACTAGGAAATAAAAAAAACTCGTTATAGAATACTAAGACATTTAACCGTCACAGGTATAGTCTTCATCAGCGGCAAGCCCGCCCATACTCTGTTCGACACGAGTGCCTCACACTCATTTGTGTCGGATGCCTTTCTGGAAGGGCTGGAAGGAGTGGAGTGGTTCACAGGCCTAATGAGGAGGGTGCGCCTACCCGACGGATCGGAGCTAATCACCTCTGCCCACTACAACATGGAGGCGGAGATTGGCGGGAAGTCATTTGAATTATCTGCAACGATCCTAAGGATGACAGTCTTCGAGCTGATCTTGGGCATGACATGGTTGCACTGGAACCATGCCCAGATTGATTGCCAAGCGAAGAGGATCACCGTGAGGCACGGGGACTCGGTCATTATCATCGAAGGTATAAGATCTGCCTCTCATATACTCTTATCTTCAGTACATGCCGTTAAGGCCCATCTGTAGGGAAAGGAGGTTTATCAGATTCTTTTTGAGATGACGGAGGCCAAGGGGTCTGTGGCAGACATCCCGGTGGTGCGAGATTTCGCTGACGTCTTTCCAGAGAAACTGCCAGGACTACCTCCACACCGAGAGCAGGACTTCCAGATACAGCTTGTGCCGGGGGCCAAGCCGGCATCAATGGCTCCTTACCGGATGGCCCCGAAGGAGTTGGCAGAGTTTCGAAGTCAGTTGCAGGAACTAGCAGAGGCAGGGTTTGTCCGACCAAGCTCTTTGTCGTGGGGAGCCCCGGTGCTATTTGTCAAGAAGAAGGACGAAAGTCTCCGCTTGTGTATTGATTATCGATCGCTGAACAGATTGATGGTCCGGAATACATACTCGCTGCCACGGATTGATGAGTTGTTCGACCAACTGGAAGGAGGGCATTTCTTCTCAAAACTTGATTTGAGGTCAGGCTATTACCAGCTACGGATTCGAGTGGAGGACATTCCAAAGACCGCCTTCAGTAGTAGGTACGGACTGTTCGAGTTTACGATGATGCCCTTCGGGCTCATGAATGCACCATCGGCGTTCATGACCCTCATGAACCAGGTTTTCAAGGAGTATCTAAATGTGTTTTTCATTGTGTTTATCGATGACATCCTCATCTACTCGAGAACGGAGGAGGGGCACACTCGTCATCTGGCACTGACCTTACAGAGACTGTGGGAGAATCATTTATATGCAAAGTTCAGCAAATGTCAGTTCTGGTTGAAGGACGTGGGCTTCCTAGGCCATATTATTAGTGGAGTCGGGTTGGTAGTGGATCCGGCAAAGATTCAGGCATTTCGGGATTGGCCGCAGTTAAAGGCAGCCACCGACGTACGAAGTTTCCTAGGACTTGTCGGTGATTACCGGAAGTTTGTGGAGGGATTCTCTCGAATTGCCCTCCCACTCACATCTTTGACGAAGAAGGAGGTACCTTTCGTTTGGACCCCGTAGTGCCAGGCGGCTTTCCAGGAGCTGAAGGATCGACTCACCTCGGCTCCCATACTTGCTCTCCCCTCGGGGAGAGAAGGATTTCAGGTCTACACTGATGCTTCCTACCAGGGTATGGGAGCTGTACTGATGCAGAAGGTCCATGTGATCGCATATGCGTCTCGCTAGTTGAAGAAGCATGAGCAGAACTACCCAGTGCACGACCTTGAGATGGGAGCAGTCATTTTTGCTTTGAAGGTCTGGCGCCACTATTTTTATGGAGTCCACTACGACATCTACTCCGACCACAAGAACTTGAAATATGTGGACACGCAGAAGGAGCTGAATATCAGGCAGAGGCGTTGGGTGGAGTTCTTAGCGGATTACCAGTATGAGATGCACTACCATCCAGGGAAGGCAAACGTGGTGGCCGACGCGTTGAGTCGGAGAGCTGCCACTTCCGAAGTCGGGCCCCAGGTTATGTTTATGGAGCTGGTGAGGAGATTGGAGGATATGCATATCACATTGGTGTCGTTCGAGGACCCCGAGCTTTACATGGAGTATTTAGCTGCGATGAGTGCTACAGATGATATCCGGGACCGAGTCAGAGATGGGCAGAGGCGGGATGCCAAATTGGAGCCGATATTCTGGGCCTTGGAGAACGGTGCAGCAAGGGATTACATGATGAGGGACAGCGTGGTATGCTTTAGAGGTCGGACTTATATACCGGAAGGAGGTCAGGTCCGGGAGGATGTCATGGCGGAGGCCCACCACAGCAGATACTCGGTGCACCCGGGGATCACGAAGATGACTGTGGACTTGAAGAAGACTATGTACTGGCCAGGCATGAAGAAGGATATCACTCAGTTTGTGACCCACTGCGAGGCGTGCCAGCTAGTGAAGGCGGAGTGCAAAATCTGCAGGATTGTTGCAACCACTCCCTATACCGGAGTGGAAGTTTGAAGACATCGCGATGGACTTTATTCATGGACTTCCCTGATCACGGACGGGAAATGACTCGATTTGGGTCATCGTCGATCGGTTGATGAAGGTGGTCAGATTCATTCGATTAGGAAGGATGACTCTATGGGAGTACTAGTGTGGAGATTTGTGGAGCAGTTTGTTCGATATCACGGGGTGCCCAAGACGATCGTGTCGGATCGGGATGGCCGGTTCACTTCCAGGGAGTGGAGATCCGTGCAGGCTTACTTAGACACGCGATTGACCTTCAGCACCGCATTCCATCCCTAGACAGATGGGCAGACGAAACGCACCAATCGGGCGCTTAAAGATCTTTTAAGGCTATGCATTTTGGACCGCGGGGAACCATGAGAGAAGCTCTTACCCCTGGTCGAGTTCTCTTATAACAACAACTACCAGTCCAGCATCAGGATGGCGCCTTACGAAGCCTTGGATGGAAGGAAATGCAGGACCCCGCTTTCTTGGATTCAGGACGAGGATCCGAAGGCGTTGGGATCGGATTTTGTTGAAGACACCGACGCTCAGGTGAGGCTGATCAGGGACAGGATGTTAGAGGCGCAGAGCAGGCAGACTAAGTACTATGACGCCCGACATCGTCAGGTGGAGTTTCGGGTGGGGGACCGAGTGTTTCTGAAGATCCGACCCATGCATGGAGTTTCACGGGTGCGTGGTTGGAGGAAGAAGCTCAGCCCTAGGTATATGGGCCCTTACAGGATCCTGGAGCGGATCGGGGCCCTAGCCTACAGGCTGGAGTTGCCACAAGAGCTGTCAGCTCTGCATGACGCCTTCCACATTTCTTCGCTGAGGAGGGCTCTACTACGCCCAGAGTAGCAGATTTTGACCACCGAAGGGACGGTAGCTCCATACCGGTCTGTTCACTTGGAGCCGGTTCGGATCGATGATATAGGAGTACGGATCTTGCGCCGTAAGAAGATCCCCTTAGTCAAGGTTCTATGGAGGAACCACGGTCAGGAGGAGCACACCTGGGAACTGCAGGACCTGATGAGGCAAAAATACCCGGAGTTGTTCAGTTAGGTATACCTCACCACCTCTCAGTATACTATAATTACCTTCTTGTATTGAACTGGTATGACTAGATAAGGGAAATTGAGAACCTAGGCATGCGCACTCAGTCAGGAAAGTAGGGGCTAATCTTTTGTTTATTGGGGGATTGCCTTCATTTATTGAATAAGTAGTCGCTTCGACTCAATAGGAAAACCATATGGGATGTTACAAGTTTATTTTATTTCGGTAGAAATCCCTGTAGTCTTAACGTCAATTTCGGGGACGAAATTTTTGTTTTGTTTATTGGGATTTGTAACATCTCATTTCCGGCTAGACCCCTAGGAGTTGGTCTGTCGTGACAGAACCCCCGTAAACCCCAGAAATTGACAGTAACCGATCTAAAAATAGGTTCAGGCACGACGGCTAGCCGAAGACGCAATCCCCCGAAGTCCGTCGACCGAAATCCCGAGTCACGGGTTGGTCACGCCAGTGACCGGCCCGTCACGCCTGTGACTTCCTTCGACGGTCGACAAAATCAGGAAGCTGATCGCCGAGCTCAGAACTCATGTCACGGGTCGGTCACGCCCGTGACAGGCCCGTCACGCCCGTGACTTAGGGCGTGACGCCCCCACCGACCGTCGACGATCGGCGCTCGACGATCATCGAGCGGTGTTTGAGTGAGTACACGGCCGTGTCACGGGCGTGTCGTATCTGACACGGGCATGACACGGGGCGTGTCTCTCTTTGTTTGGCGATCGACGCACGACGATCGTCGATCGGTGTTTGAGTGAGTACACGGCCGTGTCACGGGCGTGATACTGGGCATGTCTCTCTCTATTCGACGATTGGCGCTCGACGATCGTCGAGCGGTGTTTGAGTGACAGGCCCGTCACGCCCGTGACCTAGGGCGTGATGCCCCCACTGACCGTCGACCTCAATTCGATGAACATCGAACGAAGAACACATGTCATGCCCGTGACAAACGTGTCACGCCCGTGACATGGGGGGTGACCCGTAAACCGACACAGAAAAATCGGTCGTCGACTCGAGAACGATGAATGGACTAATGTCATGCCCGTGACAGGCCCGTCATGCCCGTGACAGGCCCGTCATGCCCGTGACAAATGCCGAAATGTCAGCCAGGCTGGAAATTACTTTAACACATGCCACAATTAACTCTAATTATGGGAAGTTACACCAGGAGTATTTATGGGCCGTTTCCTTCTCTAATTACTTAATAAAATGAGGAAGTGTTGACCCAATGAGAAATTGCCACCTGGACACATCTTTTCATCTTCCACCTTTTCCTCTCCCTCCACCATAACCGAAATATTATTAAGAGGAGAGCCTTCATGGCCATAAATGCTTTACCCTTTCCCCCTCCCCACTTGGTGATCTATAAAAGTCCCCTTAGGGAAAGATGAGAAGTTTACACTCTTGACCAAACAGATTAGAGTTGTTGTTCTTGCTGTAGGAGAAGTTCGACAATGTCACCACCGCGCCATGACAACCCGACGTTCATCTCGCCTCCAAACCGCGAACAAGGTCCTCCTCTATTTCTTCTTTTATGGGTAGATCTTAGGATCTTAGAAAGGAAGTTCGTGCTCAACGGAGCCGGACCTATCTTGTGTTTTCATGAAAAAACCATGAAAAATATATTTTCGAGTTCGCCGGAAACCGCCACCTCCGGCGGCCAAACCACCGCCGACCGTTAGTCATCGCCTCGACGGAGGTGGTGGTGGTGGTGGCTGGCTAGGGAAGTGACTGGACGACCGGTGACGGATCGCGAAAGAGCTACAGGAAATATAAGTTCTCTGAGTTCAGGTTTTCGGGTTCTGTAGAAGATGAACAGTAAAAACATTTTTTAATATAAAAATTATGTATATAATATATAAGGAAAAGATACATTAAATGAGCACATTTTGATGTTGCAAAATGAGGCACTTAGATGCCGATTTAGGACAAATGGCCAGTAACGAGATTTGTAGACCTTCGAGTCTAGAATAATTTAAACTTAATTTCAACTCGTTTGGGTAAGTGGTTTGACCGCAACACCCGTTTTAGTGGGGGCTGTACCTAGAGTTGGGCAGAAACTAAAATGAATGCCCACTCTTCGTCCCGTGTCCAAATGACCTGAAATTTGGGCAGGGGGTTACCCTTAGCCATACCTAGAGGCTGTCCAAAAATGGGAATTTTTGGAGATACTTTACCTAAAGTTTTTATTTTAATTTAATAAAGTTAGAGTAATTTATTTAAGTTATCAAATGACCTCCAAACCCTCCCAAATTTGGTAAGTGGTCCCTGGCTATAAAACCTAGCTCTGTACAAAATTCCAACTCATTTGGATGAGTTTTGGGTAAGAAATCACCTATCCTCCACTAGGCATTAATGAGGTGTTTTTGAATAAAAAGTGCACTAAGAGTTTGGAACGGTCAAATCACCTCAACAGATGCTGATATTTTGACCACTGACTTAGAAGGGTTATTATAACCCACTTGGAGAAAAATGGTGTGGTTTAGGGTTGATTTACCCTAGGATCCAAACTCAAACCCTAAAGGGAGGGTTTTGAGGGTTGTGAAGAACATGGGGGCAAATGCCCTCGTATTGCCTTGAAACTCAGTAGAGTCGACGTTAGCATAATATAAATCATCTGGATGGAACCTCGGAGGATTTGGAGATAGGTAGAGACCTCAAAACCCTAACCTTAAATTTAGGGTAAAATCTCAAGTGAGTAAAATCAGTCACTAAAAATTATTTAAAAGCTGTGAAACTTGAGTAGAGTGAGTTTTGGAATGGGCAGAACCTATAGCAATTGTACTGGAATTTTATGATGTTTATTTCTAGCACTTCATTTGTAAAGTTTGTTATAGCCCTAACTGACATTTTAATTATTTAGATCTTTCTGTTCATTGAAACCCCATGAAATCTTGGTAGTAAGTGTTTTAGGTCAGAATGGTTGCTAGTGAATTTTTGTATAGTTTTTAGTTGAGTAAATCTAGTATTTCATTCACAAATGTTAAAAGGGGTTTTATGGTTAAAAAATTAATTATGGATGATATTGCTGTTGAAAAATTATGAGACTTAGGAATTGAGATTTTCAAGCCATTATATGCTTGTAGGCATTTATTCATGATTTTTAGAATCTTAGTTACGGCACTTTCTTTACAAGTCCACCTTGTGGAGATTTTTGATAATTAATTTATTCAGAGATTAATACTTGCTGAAAAATTATGAAACTTGGCCAATGCTATTTTTAAGGTTGTATCTGCATAGTATAATTAATTTATAATTTCTAGATGGATACTTTCTGTACTTGATTCATAAATAATGAAAGATAGACAATATTGCTAAAATAGTTTTAGTGCCCTTTTGATGATAGAAAAATTGTGATACTTTGGATTTACCATATTGAGATAACATAATATTTATAATAATTTTGTTGGACAACTTTCATGAGTACTTAGGGTAGTTCATGTTCAAACCGGTAGCCCTTGGAATTTTTGAGGAAATTAATTAAATGTCGGATAAATTAGAAAAAATTATAATTTTCTGATTATAGGCTAATTATATCATGATATACCTCCAGAAAATAAGTTAGGGCATTTGGATGAGTATGGGATCATTTCCTATCCGGTTCGACATGTAGCATAGGATAGTCTACAATTAGCAATTTGAGTTAACAGTCATAGGATATGATGGGGCACAGTGTTGGAGTTAGTTAATCTGCTGAAATGGATGGATGTGAAAGTGTTCACCATATAAGGATGGGAAGGTTGGTGAGAAGTGGTGTTGGCTAGAGTTAAAGGGTGCTCGGGTTCGATGAAAGATCGTCTTTCCCGAAGAGAGGAAGGTTAAAAATCACACTATGTTAGTCTATCGTAACACGAGAAGGTAATGGGTAAGGGAATCAACAAATAATAATAATAAGTACCTTGCGAAAGGGAACGATGGGCGTAATCCTATCATAGTTCCTTGTGCCCCTTGAGAGCGCTTCACAGGGAATACCGGGGGCAGTCCTGGGTTAACGTAAACTGTATTAACAAGCTGAAAAGAGTAACTTAGTAATTAGGGTTGCACATTTCACGAACACATATAACACAGGAAGATAGTTGAGAGCTTCGGCTTGGATAGTTAAGAGACGGACATTTTGGTACGGAGAGCTTCGGCTCAGATAGTTAAGAGACGGGCGTTTTGGTCCGGGGAGTTTCGACTCGATTATTTGAGACAGACATTTTAGTCCGGGGAGCTTCGGCTCGGTTTTTGATTATGTTAAATTTGCATGTGCATAAAAGGAAAGAAAATTAAGGTTGTGGGTCTTCGGTATTGGAGGGTCGATGCACCGATGCCAATACGCTGACTTGACAAGTGTGGTTAACACTTCACCAACAAAAGTCCGGTGCGCCAGCCGAGAAGAGTACGCAGGAGTCCGCTTCATGCACCAAGCGTTGAGGCGTACGATAGGTCTGACCGGTAGTGCTTTACTGGTTTAGAGGTGGGCGAGGCCCAACCCACCGCTTCCGTCTGCCACTACGGAGGTGTCCTTGGAAGTTACGACTCCAGAAATTGGGAACTAAAGGTTTGTGTGCACAGAGTCGTGTGTGTGTGTTGCACTTGCATGTTCCATCATACCCACTTACATGTCATAACATAATCGATTCATTTAACCCCTGACAGCTAAGGTATAAGTGGAATGGGACGCTTATACATTAGGACTTGCAAAATGACCCCTTGGTATATAAGCTTGTCTGGGCAAGTTTATAAATTAAGATCAATTTTGATATATATATATATATATATATATATATATATATTGCTGTTTGATAACCAACAGCCCAACATATAAATTGGTATGAGACTTTTTATACGATGGGAGCATTGCAAAATACCCCTTGACTTATGTGTTCTCACATAAGTGAAGGTTACTTTTCATATTTCATCTTATTGTCATTATTTATTATAGAATTACTAGATTAGTTCCGCTGCCACCTGTTTCTTTTGATTTATTCTCCACCTTCATGTCCTTCCCTTTCTTCCTCTCCGCTCGGTACTTAGGAGCCATGAAGGAAGGGGTAGGGGATGATAGAGCTTAGTTTTTATGACTAACGGTTTTCGAACTGCATCATTTTAGGGAATCGTGGAGCCCAGCACGGGGGAGCAGCCCCGGAGACCGGTACGCTTGGATATGGGGCAGTCTAGCTCCGGAGTTCATACAGCCGGGACCATGAGTCTCGACCTTGAGTAGATGTTCTATTTTTGCTTCCGCATGAGTGATTTGTAGTAAGGACATGATGTTCCGGGCACAAGCCCGTATTTTAGTACTCTGATATATTATTCTGTGGACACTCCCTTCGTGGAGATTATTTATATGATATGTGATTTTCTGTGGACTTACATGTCTATTCTCTTGTACTGCTACTTTTGTGATCAATAAGGCCGACAGAATCGACGTGTTGTAGTGACGATCTTCCCGGGCGCGAAGATGTCACCACAAAGCGGCGGTTCTGGGCATAAGACCCCAGAGTTGAACGAGAAAAAAAGGGGGTCTTACAAGTACTTCCCGCTACTACCTTCACAGGTCCGACCCGTCGACTCCATAAACTACACGTTTAACCACGGAGTCTTCTCCGGTATGCAAATGCAACATTACCAATCCAGACCAATCTATCCAGATGGGCTTCACACAACATGCTTATTCCGTACTCTATTTCCTGATCGATATGCAAAACTATTGGGGATTCCAAAAATCAACCCAAGGGAAATCCCTTCACAGTCAACCCTTTGGTGGAGGGGAAATCCATGCACATGCCAAAAGGAAGGACTTCACATGTCCAAGAAGGAAGATCGTTACCCTTGACGACCTCTTTGGAGCCATGGAATTCTAGCCGGCTGGAAAGCACCGCAGCGGCCTTGCCTTCACAACGCTAACCTCGGATCTCGAATCAGAACTCAGCAGCTCCACCGGTGGTTGGCTCCTCTCTCCTCCTCCTCCTTGCTCTCTCTTCTCTCTAGCTTCCTTAGAAAGAGAATGGTCAAGATCAAAAAGAGAATTCTCATCTCATCCTCGGCCTTAAAGCAGCAGGGAGGAGCCTGAGCCATCAGATCCTAGCTAAAGAAAATGGACGGCCACAATTTTGCCACAAAAGTCTAATTTTTGGCTGACACGACATGTGACAAGCCCGTGTGACAGACCGTGTACCTTAAGCGGCACACAACCGACTCATCTAGAAGAGTACACGGCCATGTGACACGCCCGTGTCACATGCCGTGTGACTTGACACGGCTTCAGACACGCCCGTGTCTAGCCCGTGTACCTCAGTTGGTAACAACCATCTCAACCCGAGCAAGACACGGCCCTGTAACACGCCCGTGTCACAGGTCGTGTGCCCAGAGACACACTTGTGTCCTGCCTGTGTTCACCAGGTCTCACTGCCCTGACCAAATCCAGAAAAGGTTACGACCATGTGACATGCCTGTGTCACAGGCCATGTGCCCTTACATGGTTGTAGACACGCCTCCAGCGTGCGCTTTGTTGAAAGATATAGTACCTAAACACCTAGAGGGGGGGGTGAATAGGTGACCAAATTGTTTTTAAACTTTAATGGCAGCAATCAGTTTTTAACACAGAATCTAATCTACTTTTGCACAGCAATCACACAGCATTCACAGCAAATCACAGTACACAGAAGATACAAAGTTTTATAGTGGTTCCCCAAGCTTTGGGTACATCCACTTTCCCCCTTCGCCTATCTAGTAGTGTACTAGATTCGGTCAAACTTCTCCACTATCTCAGAACCCAAACTGGTTCCTACACTCAGGCCCAAGGCCCTACAACTCAGCTCTTCCACAAAGCCTACACTCAGCCACAAAGGCCTACACTCAGCCACCAAGGCCTACACTCAGAGATTTCAATCTCCTACACTTAGGCTCTCAAGCCCTACACTCAGCCTTTATAATTACAGGCTTACAAAAACTCAGATCCAAAGGATCCTACAAGATAAAAATGATTATACAATTGTTAACTCAGCAACCCAAAGACAAGAGAGGGGAGTTGTGAGTTTCTTGATGAGTTCTTGGAAGAACTCAGCTGGAATCAATCTGACTTAGCTTTCTTCAAAGCTTCTTGAAAATAGAACTCAATGAGATTGACTCCTTCTGCAGTTGATCCTTGATCTCTGCTTCTTAAGATCCAGAATAAATCTGAACCCTTCTTCTCAGCCTAGTTCCAACGGCTGATTTCTTGGATGGAGCTCTCTCTCTCCAACTTCTTAGATCTGCACTTGATTCTTCAAGGAATAGCTAGATCTTCTTTGTTGAATACTTGATCAATAATTTGAACAACTACTTTTTTTTAACCGCCTCTTCTGTAGACAGCACAAGCCTATTTATAGGCCTTCTTCATGGTAACCGGCTGGTCCGGTCCATAACTGCTTTCTGACATCTCTGACAGGTGCTGTAGACCGGCTGGAACGGCAGCTGTCAAGTCATCCAGTCAGTTCTTGAAAATTCTCTAACTTTCTGAAAGTGTCGAGACTTTCTGTCTTTAAGTATCGACACTTATAGACCAAGTGTCGACACATGTTGTCTAAGTGTCGACACTAGTATACAAGGTGTCGACACAACTCCTTGTGTTGTTGATTCTTTATCTCGACACAGTTTCTTCTTCATGTGTCGACACTGAAATTGAGTGTCGACACAAGTACTTATCCTTCAGTATTTTGCTGAATTCTTCTAAGTGTCGACACATCTCCTTTGGGTCGACACATCTTCATGTGTTGAATCTGTTAAGTGTCGACACAGCTTCTTGGTGTCGACACATGTCTTCAGTGTTGATACTTGCTGAGTGTCGACACAGCTCCTTGTGTCGACACTTGATTCTTCTGTTGAGACTTCAGCTGAGTGTCGACACATCCCCTTAGTATCGACACTTGTACTTAGAATATTTTGTTGATCTTGCTGTTCTTTGTTAAGTGTCGACACAGCTCCATGTGTCGACACTTTTTTCAAGTGTTGACTCTTCTGTTGAGTGTCGACACATTGTTCTGGGTGTCGACACTTACTTTATGGGCTGACTCTTCTGTTGTGTGTCGACACATTCTTCCGGGTGTCGACACTTATACTTAGTCTCTGCAGACTTTTGCTGAGTGTCGACACAGCTCCAAGTGTCGACACTTTCTGGTGTAGACGCAGTTCTTCTAGGTGTCGACACTGCTGTTAAGTGTCGACACTGCTTTACTGTACTTTCTTCATTGAGTGTCGACACAGCTCCTTGTGTCGACACTTTGTGTCTGGTATCGACTCAGCATCCCTGGTGTCGACACAATGACTTCAAGTATCGACACTGCTTGCCTGGGTGTCGACACAAGTCTTCTTAAGTGTCGACACTTTCCCTCTAGGTGTCGACACATGAACTTAGAAAATTTTGCTTCAGTCCTGCAAATACTTAACCTGCACAAGTAACTCAAAATACATCAAATATATTATGATGTATATCATTGAGTTGGGTGAGGCTTTTTCAAATCAGGTACATTTAAACCAATGTACCCAACAATCTCCCCCTGTTTGGAGAAGTCATAACCCTTAGTCAATGATATACACCATTTATAATAAAATTACAAAATGATGTAAAGCAGGATTATATACAGCAGGGTAAACATAAACATGTATCAATTACACATGTATACAAATACATCTTCACAGAACAAATATGAAATAGACATAGACATCATCACAGAACAAATATGAAATAGTTTTAACATATAACACATTGTTCTAATATCTGTCAAATTCATTTCCAGAAGTTCACAAAATATTTTACATCAAAAAGATTACAAAGTAAACTTCAAGAAAATTCTAATTCTATTTCTGTTCTGGCTCCTTAATCACAATTCCTTTGCCAGCTTGAACTTTAGCTTGGACAGGAGCATCAACAACTTCAGCATCAGCAGGCTTCTTGCCTTTCAGATCTTTCTTCTTAAGCTCTTCTGCTTTAATCTTCTGCCTTTCAAAGTAATGGTATGGCTTTGGAAAGTACTTGCTAGGCTCCTGAGCAGTAGGAGGTAACTTTCCCATCTTGGCCTTCCTTCTGTATTGGACTATTGCCTCCTGTCTAGTCTCATGTTTTCTCCATTCAGCCTCAGAGAACCACTTGTTCCTGTCATGGATGTTATCCTTTGCTGCTTTCCATGCAGTCAAAATAATGTTCCTAGAGGTGGGGCTTCACTGCTCAAAGTCAGGTCTTTGTTCAGCTTGCTCCCTAAACCTCTTCTTTGACAAACTAGTTTCTTCTTCTTTCTGCAGTGCCTCTTGCATGGCTTCAGAAATTGGCTGAACAACTTTTTCAATATTAACATTGTCCTTGCCCCCAGGTGGGCTATACATAGACTGTACATCAGCATGAATCATATCAAAATCTGGAGGAGGATAGATCACTTGAGCTACTTCTGGTTGCTCACCTCCAAGATAGGCAGGGTTAATTCCAGATTCAACAACATCATTGTCATCACACAGAGGAGGATATCCAAGAGTTGCTCTGATAGAATTTGATATCCACTTAGCATGGTCAGAGCTTGCCTTGACTAACACTCTCTCCCCCTTTATGACTTCTCTAGCCATGTGATCTCTGACATCATCCTTCTGAAATCTGATTTGATTATCCAAATATCTGACTCCATCTTTAAAGAAAGGTTTGAGCTTTTGAAGTTGTGCAGATATGGCCTTCTGGGAGTCTTGCATAGCAGTCTTAATAGCAGTGATTTCTTCTTGGAATACTTTGTCAAATTCAGCTTTAGCAAGAGCAGTTGAAGTAGAAGGTCCAGCAGTTTGGTTCTTTAATTCTGTGATAATAGCATTATGAGATGCAGTAAGGTTGTCATTCATTCTTATCTGATTTTCTAGAACATAACCTTGCTTCACAGCTATGTCATCCACTTGTGCTTTTATCTTTTCCTGGTGTGTAGCCAAGTACACCACTGCATTGCCACCCTTGTGGAAACATTCAGTCATCTCTTTCTTATTTTGGTTCATTTCAAACCTTATAGATTTTATGTCCTGGGCCAGATCAAATTGCAATGATTTCTACCCTACATCCACATAAGTCTCTAGTGCTTTTCTATGCTCATCCAACTTGATCTGCATGGCAATCATCAGATCACTATAGTCCATTGATGGTGCTGGCTGAACTATAGGTTGTGGAGCAACAGTTTGGAGAGCCTTCTTGTAACTCTGGCTTCTTCTTCTGAAGACCTGAAACTTCTTCTTCTTTGCCTTGGTAGCCTCCTCATCTTCAGATTCTGAGGAGCTAGCAATTTTAACCCTCTCCTTAGGGCTTGGGGGCCTTTCAGTTTGCACATCTGGTGCTGTCTCAGGTTCTGCAACATGAACTACTTGCTCCCCCTCAACTGGAGCATTCTCCTTCTCAGCAGCATCAGTTTCCTTGTCAAAATCTACTTGATCCAGATTTAGGAATAAATCTTCCATGGTGTATTCTTGTGGAGACTGAGCAGGAGAAATCCTGGTCTCCTCAATAAGTATAGACTAGTGTCGACACTTAGTTGACACTACATAACTCGACACATAGTCGAGACTTTACTTAGAAAATTCTGAGTAAAACTTAAGTGTCGACACCACTTTAGATGTGTCGACACCTACTTGATATGTGTCGACACTACTATTCTGAAGTGTCGACACCAACTTCCTAGATGTGTCGACACCTATTTCCTGAAGTGTCGACACCTACTTTCTGTGTCGACATAGAAATCTGTATGTGTCGACACATTTTACTTAGCCATTTCCAATTCTGTAAACTTACTCTAAGTTTATCATTCTTAGTTCAATTTTAAATCTATTGAACTTAGCTTCTTCTAGGGGCTTAATATACATATCAGCTAATTGATTATATGTTCTAACATATTCAAGCAAAATATCTTCTCTTTCTACATGCTCCCTAAGAAAATGATATTTAATTTCAATATGTTTTGTTCTACTATGGGATACAGGGTTATTAGCTATTGAAATAGCACTTGTAGAATCACAAAAGAGTGGAGTTCTACTTACCTGAATTCCATAGTCCACTAGCTGATGCTGTATCCACAGAAGTTGAGCACAGCAACTTCCTGCAGCCACATACTCTGATTCTGCAGTGGAGATAGCCACACTTGTTTGCTTTTTGCTACTCCATGAAATTAGTCTCCCACCTAGGAATTGACAGGTTCTAGTAGTGCTTTTTCTATCTTCTTTGCATCCTGTAAAGTCTGCATCTGAATAACCTGTTAGTTCAAAATCCCCATTCCTAGGGTACCAGAGGCCTAGATAGGGAGTGCCCTTTAGATATCTCAATATTCTTTTGACTGCTGTCAAATGAGACTCTTTAGGGCAGGCTTGATACTTTGCACAGACACATGTAGCATACATGATATCTGGTCTACTTGCAGTCAAGTATAATAGGGAGCCAACTATCCCTCTATATAAGGTTTCATCTACAGGTTTCCCTGCATCATCCTTGCCAAGAGACATACTTGACCCCATAGGAGTCTTCATGGTACTGGATGAATCCATACCATACTTCCTTATGAGTTCTAGGGTGAACTTGGACTGACATATGGATAAACCACTCTCAGTCTGTTTAACTTGGAGACCCAAGAAAAACTTTAGCTCTCTCATACTACTCATCTCAAATTGACCTTGCATAAGTTTTGCAAACTTTTTGCAAAAGCTGCTTTCAGTAGACCCAAATATAATGTCATCTACATATATTTGGACTAGTATAACTTTGCCTCTAGATTCCCTAAGGAATAGAGTCTTATCTATTTTCCCCCTTGAGAACTTGTTCACAATGAGGAAACTAGATAGGGTTTCATACCAAGCCCTAGGGGCTTGCTTTAACCCATATAAAGCTTTCCTAAGTCTATAGACATGATTAGGTAGAGTTGAATCAACAAAACTTGAGGGCTGTTCCACATAGACTTCCTCTTTAAGATTACTATTTAGAAATGCTAACTTGACATCCATTTGGTAAACTTTGAATCCTTGAAAAGTTGCATAGGCCAGGAACATCCTTATGGCTTCCAGTCTGGCTACTGGAGCAAAGGTTTGATCAAAGTCAATACCTTTTTCCTGCATATATCCTTTAGCAACTAATCTTGCTTTATTCTTAATGATGACACCTTGTTCATCCAACTTATTCCTGTAGATCCACTTGGTTCCTATTATATTGTGGTCTTTAGGTTTAGGAACAAGTTCCCAGACCTTGCACCTCTTGAACTGATTTAGCTCTTCTTGCATTGCTTCAGTCCATTGTGGATCTAGAATGGCTTCTTCAAACTTCTTAGGTTCAACTTGGGATAGAAAGCTAGAGTAGATTGCTGTATTCAGGTTTCTGCTCCTTGTTTGTACCCCTTGTCTTGGATCACCAATAATCTGCTCTACTGGATGATCTCTAAGATGCCTATTGGCTGGAGGCATCCTAACTTCTGGTTGAACCTCTTCAATATCTCCATTATACTGTACTCCTTGAACTTCATCAGCAATTGGTACATGTAGTTCTCCCCCTAGACAACAGCCACTGTCTTCTACTTGCTGTCTTGCAGTAGGTACTTCTTCTATAGTAAGCTTGTCCATCTTTTTTGTTAAACCTGTGGGGCTGCATACACTACTAGACAACTCATTGTTAATAAGTTTAGTCTCATCAAATACTACATGTACAGATTCTTCTACAACTTGTGTAGACAAGTTGTAGACTCTATAAGCCTTACTGTTGTTGTTGTACCCAACAAAAATTCCCTCTTGCGACTTGGCAGCAAACTTAGTCAAGTAAGACTTTCCATTGTTAAGTATGAAGCATTTGCAACCAAAGATCCTGAAGTAGGATAGGTTTGGTTTCCTGCCTTTCACAACCTCATAGGTGGTCTTGTTGAGGCTTTTAGTGATGGTAGCCATATTTATAACATGGCATGCAGTGTTAACTGCTTCAGCCCAGAAATATTCTGGTAGTGATGTATCACTTAATAGGGTCCTACCTACCTCAATCAAGGTTCTATTCTTCCTCTCAGCAATACCATTTTGCTGAGGTGTTCTTGCTGAAGAAAACTCTTGAAATATCCCAAAGTCTTCACATAGTTTTGTCATACTCTCAGACTGAAATTCAGTACCATGGTCACTTTTAATCTTGACCACAGTACTGTCTAGTTTATTCTGAATTTGCTTGACAAAGCTATAGAAGACATTAGGTGTCTCAGATTTCTGTCTTAAGAAGAACACCCAGGAAAACCTTGAGTAGTCATCTACAACTACAAAGGTATAGACCTTCCTACCTAGGCTGTGAACTGGCATTAGACCAAAGAGATCCATATGCAAGAGGTATAAACACCTCACATCATCTTTGTTTTCTATGCTTCTAAAAGTGGATTTAGTCTGCTTGCCCTTTTGACAAGCTGAGCAAATACCATCTTTAACACACTTAACTTGAGGACCATTCCTCACTAACTCTTTGCTAAATAGTTTGCCAATTATCTTGTAATTTAGATGGGCTAGCCTCTTGTGCCATTTGACACAATGAGAGACTTTCTTATCTGCTACAAGACATACTTGAGAACCATTGGTCTCACACATAATGTCTAGGCAGTAGACATTCCTCTTCCTATAACCTGTCAAAATGATCTCTTGATCACTTGACCTCTTGATATGACAACCATTTTTCACAAATGAGATGCCATACCCTACATCACTTAATTGACTTATACTTATTAGGTTGTGTTTCAACCCTTTAACATAAACCACTTGAGTAATGGTAACTAAGTTACTAGAAATGTTACCAAACCCTTTGATGATTCCTTTTTCAGAACCATCAAAGGTTACTTTTGGACCATCTTTGATTGGAATATAGTCCCTTAGTAGTCCCCTAGTTCCAGTCATATGTCTGGGACATCCACTGTCCAAGTACCATATTGGGGCATGGCCACTTAGACTCACCTGCATAACAGATTAGTGAACCTTAGAACCCAAAGTATTCTTGGGTCCTTGGTACTTGTTAGTTTGCAACCTGACAAAGCTACCTACTGGTTTTCCAATAGGCAGTTTGTTACTCACTTTGGCACTAGCATTGTGCTAACAGTCCATTGCAAAGTGGCCAACCTTGCCACAGCACCAACATTCAAACTTATTGTACCTTTGCTTAGGTACTGTCTTTGTTGTCTTATCTACAGCTGACTTGTTGAGTGTTGGGGCTTTGCCCTTGGACTTGGACTGGACAGTCCTTGCAGGTTTAATAAAACCCAGTCCAGCCTTGCCTTTGTGATGAACAAATTCATCAATTAAAGGTAGGACTGACTTAGGTTTAGAAAACCTAGCAACAAGCTCTCTCTCCTTCTGAAGATTAATCTTCAGACTCTTGATTTGATCATTCTTATAGGTGATAGTCCACATCTGAATAACTGTTATGTGATTCAGTCTGGCTATCTCATTAATCTTTTGATCAAATAACTTCTCAAATTCTGTTGCAGCAGCTTTGAGATCAGCAATTTCCTTTGCCTGACTTTTGGCTAGGGACTTGCTCTTCTTATAAGCTTGCAATAACACTTTATATTCATCTATCAGCTGATGAACATCCTCCTCAGACTCAGATACACTCTCATCACTAGATGATGATGAATCTGATTCTGTACTGGCACAAGAAACTGAACTTAAAGTTGAACTTTGTACCTTACTGGGTCCTGGCTGTTCCAGGATTTTGTCACTCTCTGTCAAAGCCATTAGCCCTTGGCATTGACTGTCTTCTTGTTCATATATATATTCCATAATCTGCATGAACTCTTCTTCTTCTTCTTCAGCAAACAGCCCTATGTATACCTCAGCATCTGACTCAGTTTCTGAAGAAGAAATATCTGACAGAGTCTTCTCCTTTTTCGCAACAAAAGACTTCTCTTTCTTGCCTTTGAAATGAGTCTTTTTCCTGTCACCAGACTCCTTTCTCTTTTCTGGACAATCTGCAACAACATGGCCTTGTCTATTGCAGCAATAGCACACTATTTTTGAAACAGTTGCCTTGCTAGATTTAGTACTCTTCTTGTCCTTCTTTGAAGCCTTTTTGTTCTGATAGAAGTCTTCTTTTCCCCATGAAGTAGAAGGTCTTGTCCTCCACTGTTTCTTCTTCAAGAACTTCTGAAAATGTCTAGTGAAGGCAGCAAAGTCTTCATCACTTTCACAGCTTTCAGATTTTGTGCTGACTGACTCATCTGACTCAGAATCAGCTACCTTTGGAGGTGGAGTTGGTGACTTACTCCTGTACTTTCTGGGAACTTCTGTCTTGAAAGCTACTGTTCTTTCCTTATGTTCATTTCTTGTTGATTTCTCCTCCTCTTTCCTCACTGTCAACTGCATTTCATAAGACAATAATTTGCCAAATAGTGTAGGTGGAGGAATTTCTCCCAACTTAGCCATTTCTCTAATGGCACAGATCTTGGTGTCCCAATCTTTAGTTAGGGACCTTAGAAACTTGTCATTGAGTTCATAATTACTGAACTCTCTTCCATAGGACATGAGTTCATTCACTATCCTATAGAACTTCTTATAGCACTCAGTTATGCTATCACCCTTTCCTTGTCTAAAACTTTCATACTCTTGATTTAGCAAGGATTTTCTATCTTGCCTTACTTCTTCAGAACCCTCCATATACACAATAAGAGTATCCCACATCTTTTTGGCTGTCTTACAGTGTATTAGATTCTGAAAAGTTGCATCATCTATGTCACTCACTATAATGTTTTGAGCCCTTTTGTCCATGGTGGCTAGGACAATCTCATCCTTTGTCATTTCAGAGAAATCCTTTGGTGTTCTCTGATTTGTATCTAGAACTGATATCTTCATGGGCATATATGGCCCTTCCTTTACTGTGATGTAAATACTAGGGTCTGAGACTTCCATAAACAGCCTTACCCTTTCCTTCCAGATCCCAAATATCTCTTTCCTACATATAGGTAATTTCATGGATCCCAATTCCTTGTGATTTTCAGTGGAACTCATGGTTCTTGATTTTCTTGAATCTGTAATTTGACTTAGACTGAATCTGCCAATCAGGATCTCCTCAGACTGTTAGTCCTTTTTGAGAAACCTGGCTCTGATACCACTTGAAAGATATAGTACCTAAACACCTAGATGGGGGGGGGTGAATAGGTGACCAAATTCTTTTTAAACTTTAATGGCAGCAATCAGTTTTTAACACAGAATCTAATCTACTTTTGCACAGCAATCACACAGCATTCACAGCAAATCACAGTACACAGAAGACACACAGTTTTATAGTGGTTCCCCAAGCTTTGGGTACATCCACTTTCCCCCTTCGCATATCTAGCAGTGTACTAGATTCGGCCAAACTTCTCCACTATCTCAGAACCCAAACTGGTTCCTACACTCAGGCCCAAGGCCCTACAACTCAGCTCTTCCACAAAGCCTACACTCAGCCACAAAGGCCTACACTCAGCCACCAAGGCCTACACTTAGAGATTTCAATCTCCTACACTCAGGCTCTCAAGCCCTACACTCAGCCTTTATAATTACAGGCTTACAAAAACTCAGATCCAAAGGATCCTACAAGATAAAAATGATTATACAATTGTTAACTCAGCAACCCAAAGACAAGAGAGGGGAGTTGTGAGTTTCTTGATGAGTTCTTGGAAGAACTCAGCTGGAATCAATCTGACTTAGCTTTCTTCAAAGCTTCTTAAAAGTAGAACTCAATGAGATTGACTCCTTCTGCAGTTGATCCTTGATCTCTGCTTCTTAAGATCCAGAATAAATCTGAACCCTTCTTCTCAGCCTAGTTCTAACGGCTGATTTCTTGGATGGAGCTCTCTCTCTCCAACTTCTTAGATCTGCACTTGATTCTTTAAGGAATAGCTAGATCTTCTTTGTTGAATACTTGATCAATAATTTGAACAACAATTTTTTAATAACCGCCTCTTCTGTAGACAGCACAAGCCTATTTATAGGCCTTCTTCATGGTAACCGGCTGGTCCGGTCCATAACTGCTTTCTGACATCTCTGACAGGTGCTGTAGACCGGCTGGAACGGCAGCTGTCAAGTCATCCAATCAGTTCTTGAAAATTCTCTAACTGTCTGAAAGTGTCGAGACTTTCTGTCTTTAAGTGTCGACACTTATAGACCAAGTGTCGACACATGTTGTCTAAGTGTCGACACTAGTCTACAAGGTGTCGACACTAGTCTACAAGGTGTCGACACAACTCCTTGTGTTGTTGATTCTTTATCTCGACACAATTTCTTCTTCATGTGTCGACACTGAAATTGAGTGTCGACACAAGTACTTGTCCTTCAGTATTTTGCTGAATTCTTCTAAGTGTCGACACATCTCCTTTGGGTCGACACATCTTCATGTGTTGAATCTATTAAGTGTCGACACAGCTTCTTGGTGTCGACACATGACTTCAGTGTTGATACTTGCTGAGTGTCGACACAGCTCCTTGTGTCGACACTTGATTCTTCTGTTGAGACTTCAGCTGAGTGTCGACACATCCCCTTAGTGTCGATACTTGTACTTAGAATATTTTGTTGATCTTGCTGTTCTTTGTTAAGTGTCGACACAGCTCCATGTGTCGACACTTTCTTCAAGTGTTGACTCTTCTGTTGAGTGTCGACACATTGTTCTGGATGTCGACACTTACTTCAAGTGCTGACTCTTCTGTTGTGTGTCGACACATTGTTCTGGGTGTCGACACTTATACTTAGTCTCTGCAGACTTTTGCTGAGTGTCGACACAGCTCCAAGTGTCGACACTTTCTGGTGTAGACACAGTTCTTCTAGGTGTCGACACTGCTGTTAAGTGTCGACACTGCTTTATTGTACTTTCTTCATTGAGTGTCGACACAGCTCCTTGTGTCGACATTTTGTGTCTGGTGTCGACTCAGCATCTCTGATGTCGACACAATGACTCCAAGTGTCGATACTGCTTGCCTGGGTGTCGACACAAGTCTTCTTAAGTGTCGACACTTTCCCTCTGAGTGTCGACACATGAACTTAGAAAATTTTGCTTCAGTCCTGCAAATACTTAACATGCACAAGTAACTCAAAATACATCAAATACATTTTGATGTATATCATTGAGTTGGGTGAGACTTATTCAAATCAGATACATTTAAACCAATGTACCCAACATTTGTCGAGCGAAGTTCGTCGACCAGAGGGGGACACGCCCTCTGACATGCCCATGTTGCAGGACGTGTTCCCTCTCGAGAACTTGTCAAGTGCAGTTCATCGAGCACTCGTCAGGCTGCTTAGCCATACAGAGCAGGACACGCCCTGAGACACGCCCGAGTCCAAGGCCGTGTAGCCCAACTTGGAATTTGGGGTGTTACAATATACCTATCAGAAACTGTGATGTTAAGAATTTAGTTATTTTTACAATGTTCGACTTTTTCTTTCCGTGCTTATCTTTCTTATTGTAGATTATTTTCAGGTTTTAGCTTTTTTTGTTATCAATTTGTACATAGATCTCTCTTTCTTTAATCACTATGAAACAACTAGTTATCCGGCAGCAAACGGGTAGGGCCACCCACCGCCGACGGTGGCCCTGCCCGTGAGCCCTAAAACTGGAGCTCACGGGCAGGGCCACCGCCGGTGGTGGCCCTGCCCGCTCGCCGCCTGAAAACCCCCGGCGGGTTCGCCGGAGGCCGGAGAACCCGCCGGTGGGCGCCGGGCAGGCTGCCGGCTTCTCCGTCGGTGGAGGCAGAGGGAGGTAACTTATGAAGCGGAAGGGGGTGTCAGGATGATTGGGAGTTTGAGAATTGAGTTTTTGGGATATCTGTATATTTGCAGGCTAAACTATCCAGAAGCTGCTCCATCCGACGACCAGTTTTCAATATTTGTTCATCCAACGGTCCATATTTCATCGTTGGGGTGCTTTCAAATATGACTATTGCTTTATATAATATATATATATATATATAGGAGAGATATCATGTGCGGGCAAGCTTGCATGAGGACGTACGGGCAGGGCAATTTGGGGGTCAAGATGGTTTCAAATTGAAAAGTGGTCAACATAAAAGTTGTAGATATCGGCGATACAAACAACTTTCATGTTGATCACTTTTCTATTTTGAGCCGTCTTGGCCCTCAATTTTGGCCCCGAAATCTGGGGCGGCGTTACTGCTACAGTAGCGATCTCGCCACCCCAAATTTCGGGTCCCAAATCGAGGGCCAAGACGGCTCCAAATCAAAAAGTGATCAATATGAAAGTTGTTCGTCTCGCCGAGATCTACAACTTTCATGTTGATCACTTTTGCGATTTGAGGCCATTTTGACCTTTGCCCGTACGCCCGTTTGCCCGCATATGATATATATATAGATATTTGTAACACATTGATATTTGTACCCAAAATGGATATTTGTACCTATAATTAATATTTGACCATACATAATAATATTAAGAAAAATGACGAGATCTCCTGAGAGCCGTTAACTGCGCCTGCACACAATGCATAAGGTGCGGATATCCGAACCTTTCCCGACGTAACCAAAATTGTCGTCTCCACAAACCGCCTTCGCCGCCGCCGCGCCAACAGCCATCATCGTCACCGCCGCACCAACCGTTATCGCCGTCCCCGCAAACCGCCATAGCCGTTCGTTCCCGCAAAACACCATTACCGACGTTGCACCAAAACCGCCCCCCGCCGCAAACAGCCATCGCTGTCGCCGCAAACCGCCATAGACGTTCGTTTCCGCCAACCGCCATCACCGACGCTACACCGAAACCGCCCCCGCCGCAAAAAGCCATCGCCGTCGCCGCAAATCGTTATCGCCGCAAACCGCCATCGCCGCTTCTGCACCGAAACCGCCCCCGCCGCAAAAATCCATCGCCGTCGCCGTAAATCGTTATCGTCGCAAACCGCCATCGCCGCTTCTGCACCGAAACCGCCGCTGCCGCAAACCGCAATCACCGTCGCCGTTAACCGCTAGCGTTGACGCTGCACCGCCATCGCAGTCGCTGGAAACCGTCATCGCCGTCGCCGCAAACCGCCAAAACCGTCGCCGCAAACCGCCATCGCCGACGATGCACCGAAACCGCCGCCGCCGCAAACCGCCATCGCCGACGCTGCACCGAAACCGCCGCCGCCGCAAACCGCCATCGCCGACGCTGCACCGAAACCGCCGCCGCCGCAAACCGCCATCGCCGACGCTGCACCGAAACCGCCGCCGCCGCAAACCGACATCGCCGACGCTGCACCGAAACCGCCGCCGCCGCAAACCGCCATCGCCGACGCTGCACCGAAACCGCCGCCGCCGCAAACCACCATCGCCGTCGCCGCAAACCGTCATCGCCGTCGCGCAAACCGTCATCGCCGTCGCGCAAACCGTCATCGCTGTCGCGCAAACCGTCATCGCCGACGTCGCACCGAAATCGCCATCGCCGTCGCCGCGTGAACCGCCATCGCCGCCGCCACGCCAACCGGTATGATGTGTCTTCGACTTCTAATTCGTGGACTTGCGAGTGAGTTATTATTGTACTTACCATACTCTGTTGTTATGCTAGAACATACACATACGCGATAAAACGAACTATTTATAGGTTGACCGACGACGTGGAGATGAGCGGAAGACGCGACAGAATAAAGAGCTCCACGGACGGTGAGAAATAATCGGACCATCGGTGATATATTATTGGACCGCAAGCGAGAAATTGCGAGCGGAGAGGTGAAGGTTCTGCTGCGGGAGTTTAAGGCTCGAGAGAAACATAAACGAAATTTATGTTGGATACAAAAATCAGATAAATTTAGGAAAAATATGCTAACTTTGTATTATTCTGAGTATTAAAACGTGGGGTTTCAATAACAATTCCCAAAATAAAACCAGCACCACCCCCTCGACCCCCTAAATATCGCACGCCCGCGCCTTCCTCGCCTGCGACACCGACGAGTCCCCTCTCGTGATTCCTCCTCGCCCGCTACACCGACGGCCCTCGGGATCTTTCCCAGAAGCGAACCCGACGCATCCGGCCGGCGAACTCGACGCCGGAACCCTATCTCCACGCATCCAGCCGCCTGTATCGACGCCGGAACCCTACCTCGACGTCGGCTTGCAAGATCGACGCCTGCCGCCTGGTTTGATGCCGTAACCCTCCCTCGACGACGGTTACTGCAAGGTGATTTTTAATGTTTCGATTTATGTCAAATGTTCCCCTTGCAATGGAATATCTTGGTGCAAGATAACGTGGTAGTAATTGATTATTTATGATTCAAGAGAAGGTGTGATGTTCTTTAATTGTCATTACCAGTATAATAACAATCAAATTTTGGGCTTTTTGGCACTTTGCACTCCCGAAAGTGCAACTTTTGGCACTTTGCACCCTGAAAGTTTAAATATGGCACTTTGCACCCCCGAAACTTCAATCTTTGACACTTTGCATCCCAAACATGTTAAATGAGGGGTAATTTCGTCCAGATCTCATCAAAAGTGCTTATTTTTGCACTTTGCACCCTAAAATTTTCGGATTTATAATTGCAATTATCATTTTATTAAGTGATAAATTTGGGTGGCTAAAATCATTAAAGTATATTTGGCCTGCAAGTATATAAATCCGAAAATTTTAGGGTGCAAAGTGCATAAATAAGCACTTTTGATGAGATTTGAACGAAATTACCCCTCATTTAACATGCTTGGGGTGCAAAGTGCCAATGTTTGAAGTTTCGGGGGTGCAAAGTGTCATATTTAAACTTTCAGGGTGCAAAATGCCAAAAGTTACACTTTCGGGGGTGCAAAGTGCCAAAAAGCCCAAATTTTGCAATCCAGTAGCAGACAACTGTCAACTTACTATCATTCCATTATGAAAAATAGCACAATGGAAAGAGCAGAGGATTTAATCGCCCGCAACAGGCGAGCTATCGAAGCCTTGAGGAGGCTCATCACTTGCCCTTTTCTCTATGACCCCATTGCTTCAAAACTCGGCATTAATGTTGCTCTTCATAAGTTACATTTATATCCATGTTGTTGAAGCTCTTATCTTTTATGATTCTAAATTCTATAGTTTGATTGCATGCATTTACTGAAGTAACGGTTTTAGGGACATTTTTGTGTGCAGTATCTGTGGTAATATGTAATGTTATCTCTAAAGATGCTGGCTGTTTGATTTTGCTGACATCTTTAACCGATGTTATATAAATGACCAATATATTATATTTGAGCTCCATTTACATGCCAATATAATACCAACATTAGATGTTAGGAAATGTTATAATAATTACATTCAAATAACATTGCCATTTTAAAGAAAAGAATAATAAATTAAACATATTATTTGACAGATGACATTGAAATATCTTAATAATATTCACTTTTAGACAATATTTACACTTGTATAGCACTGAAGTGAACAATCTTCTTATTTTCATTCACCAAGAATACTGCTTTATTTATCCTAAAATTTGTTAAGATAGATTCTCTCACATTCTAGAGACTTTTCGGCATAATATGATATTTTGGAACATTTGTACATAATTAAATTAACCAAATTTACACTAAATTATTCCATTATAATTATTCTGTATTATATTCTTTATAGTTTTTCCATTCCTTCGTTTTGTATTCTCATTTTAAGGAATCATCGATTTGTGTTTTATTGTCATTTTTACTTCACAACACCTAAAAATGCATTACTCATCTAATTGTAATTCTATAATTTGTCTTTATGCCTCAATTGTTTTTCATCTAAGAAGTGTAAATAAATTCATAATGAGCTCATGATTGTTTATTTGATTGTAAAGAGCTCAAGTAGGCATTGACATTGTTGTCAGGTTTCAATGAGCTCTGAATAAAGTACGTTTGTATTGTCGAGGTCTTGTAAACTCTTGCTAAGCTATGATACTTATTTTGATTTTGTGGAAGTCTGGTTGTGCTCTGGCATACTTCACCTAGAATCAAGAATTTTAAGTGTATTCATTGGGATAAAATTTGATAATATATCATTTAACCATATATAAACGATCGTGGATTTTGGAATTGGAATGCCATTTGATAATTCGGGCTTCATAAATCTATAAATATTTGAATGTTCTTTTAACCATATGACTTCTGATGAGTTTAATTATTTTGCGTTTCTTTTTCTCTAGTTGTACAGAGGATTGCTGCTTTTTGGTCCCCAGGCACAGGGAAGGTAGAGCATTTAAACTTCTCATTTTCAATTTACATAACACCATGACTCTTCAATAGTTTCTGATTGCTTTGAGATAAATCAATGATTATTCATTTTAATTGGTTCACGATAAAATTATAAATAAATAGCTTTGTTTTTTTTGCAGTATTTTATACAAATGGATTTTTCTGCCAATTAGTAATAGCTCAAGAACCATTTTCCTTCTTACATAAAGAATGCAAAGATTTAAATTTTCTAAAGGAATTCATACACATTTGCGTCCAATAGGATCTTCGCCTTCAAAAATCAATCCATTTTGTCTGGTTTTTAATGGAAGCATTATTAGTTCACTAGAAGTGTAGTGCTTTTACCATCATTTAACTTTCTTAAAACTTTAATATTATTTAATATTTCTAAAACAACTTAAATATATTATTTAATTCATTTGAATATTTTTTTTAATATGATAGAAATCATCAACCTAGCCGGACTGCAATCCAAGCATCTCAATCAAATCACCTAAGGCTAACCCTAGTCAGGACTTTGACCAATGAGTAGGTTGTTGAGGCCGGGAATCAATCTTGGAACCTCATTTATCATGGTCTTGAGAGAGCTCCTGATATCCAACTCAGATGCATCTTTTGTTGAAAGGAGGAGGCGTGGTGGCCGATTAACCTGACCTAGCCGGACTGCTGTCCATGCATCCCAACCAAATCACCCTAGGCTAACCCTCATCGGTACTTTGACCAACGAGTAGGTTGTTGAGGCCGGGAATCGATCCCGAAACCTCCTTCATCAAGGCCTTGAGAGAGGTACTGATACCCAACTGAGCTTTTCTTTTGTTGAAGGGCGGGTGCGTGACGACCAATTAACCCGACTTAGCTAAGCTGCAGTTCAAGCATCCCAACCAAATCACCCAAGGCTAACCATTGTTGGGACTTTGAACAATGAGTAGGTTGTTGAGGCCGGGAATCGATTTCAGAACCTCCTTTATCAAGGCCTTGAGAGAGCTCTTGATACTCAACTGAGCTCCTGATACCCAACTGGCTTTGATGAGGGAGGTTCCGAGATCAATTTTCAGCTTCAACAACCTACCCATTGGTCAAAATCCCGACGAGGGTTAGCCATGAGTAATTTGATTTGGATGCTTGTACTACAGTCCAGATAGGTTGGGTTATTTGGTCACCACGCCCCCGCCTTTCAACAAATAATACTAAAACAACTTAAATATATTATTTAATTCATTTGAATATTATTTTTTAATGAAATAAAAAGCATTATTTAATGTATTATTTAATCATCAACTTTTTAAATATGATAAAATATTGAAATTTGCATTATTAAGACTGAACACTGCATGTTATCACCTTTAAAATGAGCATGCAGTAATTGAACCTTATAAGCTAAAGTCTGAACACTGAATCAACTAAGTCCTTGGTTCCAATGGTCTTTTTTTGGTCACTCTAGGATGATTTTTCAGTTGATTGACAACATTTGTATTATCAGAGAACTTTAACTTATCTGAAGGAAGTTTAACTTCTCATAAATGTTTAACTTATCATAAGGATCAATGAGAATTTCAGTTATAACAGTACACCGAGCTTTCTAAAATGAAACTATCCCTTCAGTCATATCCAGAACTGTTACAGTTTCGGTTCAATTCCAATTCTACTAAAACCGTGAACCTAACTGCTAAGTTAACCGTTTTTCAAATTAAAACCAAAACTTTATTTAGTTTGACCGTTTCCGGTTCCAACATAATATTTGGAACCATTGTGTCAACGGTTACAGTTACAGTTACAGTTCAACAAAAACCAAAACCAAACCGACCAATATCGGTTTGGTCCAGTTCTATGCAGTTCGGTCCAGTTCTATGCAGTTCGGTCCAGTTCTATGCAGTTCGGTCCGTTCTATGCAGTTCGGTCCGGTTCCAATC
The DNA here is from genome assembly GCA_039583875.1 of Platanthera guangdongensis. NCBI lineage: Eukaryota > Viridiplantae > Streptophyta > Magnoliopsida > Asparagales > Orchidaceae > Platanthera > Platanthera guangdongensis. The sequence continues at coordinate 94,343,098 of CM077158.1, read as the reverse complement.
TGTTCCAACTATAACTAAGACTTTGTTTGTGACAACTTATGATAATGAATAAGCTGTTAATTGAAAATTGATGCTTGCATAGAGATTTTATAAAAACAATGATGAATAAGTAGTCTACTGTTTGGATAGTTTGTTCATAAATGTTTATCTAAAATTTCATTCATTCATAAGAGCCTGTTCGTTTGGACGCGTTTTTTTTCGCCCGAGCGTGATTTTTTTAACCGGAAGCGATTTTTTCGCCCGAGCGCGATTTTTTTTCGCCCGACCTCGATTTTTTTCGCCCGGGCTCAGTTTTTTCGCCCGGGGCGGGGTTTTTTTCGCCGGGCAGTTTTTTCGCCTGGGCACTTTTTTCGCCTAGCTGAGCGCGTTTTTTCGCCCAAGTGAGTTTTTTTTCCCCGGGAGCGGTTGTTTTGCCCGAGCGCGTTTTTTTTCGCCAGGCCGCGGTTTTTTCGTCCGGTTGTGATTTTTTCGTCTGGTCGCGGTTTTTTTCAACCGAGCGGTTTTTTCGCCCGGGCGTGATTTTTTTCGCCCGGGCGTGTTTTTTTTCGCCCGGGCGTGTTTTTTTTCGCCCGGGCGTGTTTTTTTTCGCCCGGGCGTGTTTTTTTTCGCCCGGGCGTGTTATTTCGCCCGGTCGCGTTTTTTCGCCCGAGGGTATTTTTTTTGTCCGAGTGCGTTTTTTTTGCCCGAACGCATTTTTTCGCCCGGTCACGTTTTTTTCTCCCTGGCGGATTTTTTTCGCCCCAGCGCGATTTTTTTGGCCAATCGTGATTTTTTCGACTGAGCTCGTTTTTTCTTCAGGGCGCGATTTTTTCACCCTGACGCAATTTTTTTGGCACGACACAATTTTTTCGCCTGACAGAAAAAGAAAAAAACGCGTACGGGCGAAAAAAATCATGCATGCGCAAAAAAACACGTCGGGCAAAAATACACGTTTTAGCGAAAAAATCGCGTCTGGGCCAAAAAATCGCTCCCCGCTGCGCCCGGGCGAAAAAACCTCGTCTAGGGAAAAGAAGCGCTTTCGGGCGATAAAATGGCGCCCGAGTGAAAAAATGGCGCCCGGGAAAAACAACTCACCTGGGCAAAAAAATCGCGCCCGGGCCAGAAAAATCGCGCCCGGGCAACAAAACCGCGTCCGAGCGTCATAACCCCGCCCGGACAACATAACCGTGCCCGGGCAAAAAAACCACGCCCGGACGAAAAAACCGCGCCCGTGCGAAAAAACCACAAATGTAGAGTACTTTTTTGGATAATATATAGTAAGTATGATTGAAAGTTAAAAATTGAAACCGCAAAACCACAAAACTGCTCCAGACCGTACCGATTTTAAATCGAACCGAATGGTTTGGTTGTGGAGCGATTTTGTTAGTTGCAAAACCACATAGTTTGTAGTGCGTTTTTTGGTGGTGCAAAATCGAATATAAATTTTCAAGATTATTGTATTATTCACATATTTTATTTGAGCCAAAAAATCACTTTTTTTATCTATATCAATTAAACGTGCTCGAAATTCAATAATTCATGCTCCAACACTCTATCAGACTGTCTTGTTTTATTTTATTTGAACCCGACTTGTTTTATTCTTCAAGCTAGGTTATTTTATTGTTCTGTTCACTTATTTTATCTGATCTGTGTCTGCTATCCGTCCTGACTTCATGTCTCCCTAAAGGAACTCAAAATAGAGTAGGCGAGATGCTCTTAAACCCTCGCCTTCTTTGTTGAGAGAGACTCACACTCCAATTATTGTCTTTATCTTCATCGAGAGGAACTCACATTCTGATTCCTACCGTCTTCTTCGAGAGGGCCTGTCATTCCAATCATCTCCAACGAGTACAAATTACCTTAATTTTTCCGCAACTTTGGCATCTTCTCTTTGGCTAGCGTTTCCTTCCTCTTCGAGTCTTCCTAGACAGCGACTGCATGTATTCATGTTAGAAACCATTCTGATATTATCCTTCCTCTTCAGCTCTTCCTTGACGGATATTAAATAATATTCAAAATTTGATTTCCTGACTCCTGGGGCTGTAGTGAATCGGGGACCTCCAATCTCCATTCAAAAATTCAATGATCATGATCGTGTAATGCTACTGCAATGTTCAATTCTTCATGTGGCTAAAGATCACGACTAAACATAGAGTAAAGAATTTTGACTTGTTCTTGAAATCTTATTTTACAATTAAAATTTTATTTGAATAATATATTAGTTAATTCAATTTAACTAATTTATCAGCTGCAATTATATTTGTATTTCACGATTATTATTAAATAGTAGTTGTATATCATATATATTTTTAAAACAAAATATTTCGTAAAAATATGTTAGTAAAATCGAAACTGAACCGCAGAAATTGACTTTAAACCGCACTAATGTCAAACCTTGCTCAAAGTTTTGGTGCGGTGTCATTTTGTTTAGTCCAAAACCGACCCTTTTTTGTGCGATTGCGGTTTGAGTTTTATTAGAAAAGCCCATGTAAAAGGCCCATTTGATGGCCCATTTTTCCTCTCCTTCTTTAGTCCCACATCATGTATAAGATTTATTCTTCTCTCTTCTCTCCTATATATTTGTATTCTCTCCTTGTATTTACATACTGAAATAATACATACAAGCTTTGGGCTCTTCCAACATGGTATCAGAGCCATGTTGCGTCTAGCCGCGGACTGCCCCTTTTTCTGTCCGCCCGGTCTCCTGCGGACTGCCCCTCTGCTTCTGTCCGCCCGGCTACCCTGCGGACTACATTCCTGTCCGCTCCGGTCTCGTGCGGACTGCCTTCCTGCATCCGCTCCGGTCTCGTGCGGACTGCCCTTCTGATTCCGCTCCTCTTCTCTCCCTCCGTGGTTCCACCCTCCTCAGGCTTCTTATAGCCATCTTCTGCTCTGACTCGTGGGGCCCACCTCTCTCTATCCGCTCCGGACGATCATTCCTGTCCGCTGCACTCTGTTTGTGTCCGCTCGAGCCTCTTTGCTCGCGGACTGCTCCCTCTAGCTCGCTCTTTTTCTGTCCGCTCGAGCCTCTGTGCTCGCGGACTCTCTCTCTCTCCGCCTTCTCTTGCGGACTGCTCCTGTCCGCTCCGGCTCTGCTTGTATCCACTGTGCTCTTCTCTTCCAGCGACCTGCCCACAGTTCGCCGCGACCTCTGCCGCGACCTGCCCCAGTTCGCCGCGACCTCTTGCGGACTGCTCCTGTCCGCTGCCGCGACCTGCCCCCAGTTCGCCGTGGCCTCTGTCGCGAACTGCTCCAGCTCTGCTCTCACCAGCTGCGATCTGCTCCACTGAGCTGCGACCTCTTCCAACTCACCGCGCCCTCCTCTCGCGGACTGCTCCTGTTCGCCGCGGCCTCACTCAACTCGCCGCGACCTCCAGACCGCCGCGACCTCCAGACCGCTGCGGGCTCTCCTTTCTCCCACTGCTTGCCGCGCGGGTTGTTCTCTCCGAGCCCTGCTGTCTGCTGCTCTTCAGTCGCCATGTCCTCCAGCGACTCCACTACCGCTCAACCCCTGCCGACCACGTGGCCCTCTCGAACTCCGAGATGAGCTTCGGATTACTACTATTTCTCTCTCTGGCAAGGCCAACTTCATTCCCTGGGTCCACTCTGTCCGCCGGGTCTTACAGGCCAAGGGCCTTGCCCGTCACCTTACCCAGGGCCCACCAACTCCTTCTACTGATGATGGCTCCGCAATGACGGTCGTGTCCAGACCTGGATCCTGAACTCGGTCGAGGTGAGCCGTACCAGATGATCATGTATCATGAAACTGCTAAAGCCATGTGGGATGAACTTCATTCGTTGTACTCCGGAAGGACAGCCTTCAACACCTTTTTGACATCCTCACTGATCTTCAAGCCTTGGATGTTGGCAAAGCTCTGGACATGACCTCCTTCGTGCCTGTGCAAAACTAAAACTCACGGAAGCCTGGATTCAGCACCAGCCCGCGACTACTGATCTCGCTGCCCAACGCGCCCAGAAGGAGGAGCTGTTTGTATTGCTATGATTATGGCTCGCGTCCCGCCACACCTGCACAGTATTCGGGCCCAGGTTCTGGCTTCACCCACTACCCCTTCCTTCTCTGATGTCTGCTCGATGTTACTTCGTGTACCACCTCCACCGGAGGCTCATGCACCACCCTCGCCGGCCCTTCTTCAGCAGGCCCTTCCTCCTTTACTCCCACAACCCTCCTTTCCTCGGGGTGCCGTACGGGCTCCCGTGGGCGGGGCCGTGGTGGCCGCGGACGGCCCAAGTGCACCTACTTGCGGCCGGGATGGCCATACTGAAGCCGTTTGTCACAAGAAACATGGCTACCCCCCTCGCCCGCCTACTGCTGCTGTTACCGATAGCTCTCCTCCGACTGGTACGGATCTTGAGGCTCTTCGCCTTCAGCTGCAACAACTCCAGGGGCTCCTCAACCCCCCTTCTGCTTCCCATGCCTCCACCTCCCATGCATGTATGTCTCCACCTCCGCTGCAGGTACTGCCTGTCTCTCTTCCAGCTCTCGCTGGATCCTGGACTCGGGAGCCACCCACCACATCACTTCCATGCGGCCGCCCCAGTTCTCTGCTGCTGCTCACCCCCGTCTATTACTGTGGCCAATGGTGCGCTTGTCCCGGTCTCCGGCTGCGCGGATCTCCTCCTTCCTCCCTCTCTCTCTCTTCGCTCCGTTCTTTATGTGCCAGCCTCGCCTTTTAATTTACTCTCTGTTGGTCGTCTTACTACTGATATGAATTGCTTTATCACCTTCACCTCTTCTGGTTTTTTGATACAGGATCGGCAGACGCGGATTACCATTGGTAGGGGTCGGCTGCAGACGGGCTTTACCCCCTCGATGTCTCTCCCACATCCCTTTTTTCCTCCGTTTTCCTCGTCTGATTGACATGTCGGCTTGGGCATGCCCCTCTACCTATCCTGCAGAAGGCGCTTCCCGACCTTTCTCTTCCTGGTTTTAAATTGATTCTTGTATTATTGGCAAACATCCTCGCTCTTCTTATCCAGCTCATTGTACTAGGAGCTCTGCTCTATTTGATTTAATACATTCTGATATTGGGGACCCCTATAAAGTTTCTAGCATTTCTGGTTATCGTTATTTTCTAAACATTTATTGATGATTACTCTCGGTACTACTTGGTTGTATCTCCTGCAGATCGCTCTGAGCTTCCTCGTGTCTTTCAGGCGTTTGTGTTAGAGACTCGTACGCATTCTCTACCACCATTAAAACTTTCCGCTCAGATAATGCACGGGAATATACTAGCCACGAGTTTGCCACTCTCTGCGCAAACTTCGGTATGTTCACCAGACCTCTTGTCCCTACCCCCTCAACAAAACGGGGTCGCCGAACGCAAGAATCGCCACTTGCTCGATGTGGCTCGCTCTCTCATGCTTCACATGCACGTTCCCAAAGTCTTCTGGAACTTTGCGGTGTCCACAGCATTTTTCTTATCAACCGTCTCCCCTCTCCCGTTCTCCAGACGCTACCACCCTTCAGCATTCTTTTTCCCTCCACACCCGCCTTCCCCTCACCCCCCGGGTTTTTGGATGTACATGCTTTGTCCATAACCTGGGCCCCACTCTTGACAAACTGGATCTCCGTGCGGCCAAACACATTTTTGTCGGCTACTCCCGTACCCAAAAGGGCTATGTTTGCTACTCTCCGGTCACCCGGAAGGTTTCTGTTTCGGCTGATGTTACTTTCCGGGAGGATCACCCTTCTTCCCTCCTCCTTTGCCACCACTTCTACCACCACCTCCTACAACACCCTCCCTTTCCCCGACTAGTGACCACGTCCACTCACCTCCCACCATCCCTCCCGCCTCCTCCCACCGTTGACCCTCCTCGACCCCCAGTTATTCGGGTCTATGCTCGTCTCCCTCTTCCTCCCGTTGCTCCTCTGCAGTCGGCTTCGACCTCGGCTTCTCCGTGTTCTGCTGCTCCGGTGTCGGCCTCTACCGCTCATCCAATGACGGATTATGTTTCTCTCCATCGCCTCTCTCCCACCTCTTCAGGCCTTGGCTACTTCGCTCTCCTCGGTCTCTATTCCTACTTCTGTCCAGGACGCTCTTCATCATCCTGGGTGGCGTGCGGCCATGGAAGAAGAGATGGCTACTCTTTGGGCCAAACCAGACTTGGACCTGGTGCCCCTTCCTCCCGGCCAGAAACCCGTTGGGTGCAAATGGGTTTTCGTCATTAAAGATGCTCCTGATGGGACCATTGATCGCCTCAAAGCTCGTTTGGTTGCTCGTGGCTTCACCCAGCAACCGGGCTGGACTATGACGAGACCTTCTCTCCGGTCGCTAAGCTCAACACGGTCGCATTCTCCTCTCTGGGGCTGTCCATCGCCAGTGGCCCTTGTTTCAAACTCGACGTCAAGAACGCTTTCCTGAACGGCGACCTTCAGGAAACGGTTTACATGCAACAACCTCCCGGGTTTGAGACCACGGGGGAGTCATGAGTTTGTCATCTTCTCAAATCTCTATATGGTCTCAAACAATCCCCTCGGGCATGGTTCGACAAGTTCAGCAAAGCTCTCAGCCACTGGTACGGTTCTCCTGTTGGTATATGTCGACGACATCATTATTACTGGCAGTGACTTGGACGCATAACAGGCCGTTAAGCTACATCTGAGCTCCGTCTTCCAAACTAAAGATCTGAGTCCTCTTCGGTACTTCCTCGGTTGGAAGTGGCCAGACGGTCAGATGGGTTGGTTCTCTCTCAGCGCTAATATTGCCTGGATCTTCTTCTGATGCAGGCTACTCTGGTTGCAAACCTATTACACTCCCATGGATGCAAATCACAAAATATGTGCTCAGGGCTCAGATTCTGATTCGCTTCTACCAAATCCAGAATATTACAGTCGTCTAGTTGGAAGCTTATCTACCTAACAGTTACAAGAC
>CM077158.1:94229457-94335726 GCA_039583875.1 Platanthera guangdongensis | reverse complement strand
GGAAGCTCGAAATACTTTAATATTTGAAGGTCACTAGTTCCATGAGCTCTCACGGTCAAAAGAGGTTTGGATGTTGTAAAGAACTTTTTGAAGCCAGAGAAGGGACTCTCGAGTGTGTTGACCCTTCGTCCTAACTGGGGTTCTCAGGGAAGATTGATTCATCAGCACAGCTACTTCCTCTCTTTGGGAACCTCCGCAAGATGAATGTGTCAAACTCAACGTTGATGGTGTCATGACTCATGAAGCGTTGGTCTGGCTGGGTAAGCACTAGATGGGTTATCATATATCATCGCAGCTTTGTCCACTTAGGAGGGGAATCCACTATCAATGCATATTTGTTCCTGATATTGAGCTTCATGACGCTTGGTAAGGCCTTCGTCAGGCGATCCTTATTCTGAGTTTTTGCCACGTTGGGGTCCAGGGTGACTCACTGATGGTTATTTAGTGGATCAGCTCATCGGCCTCTATGGATGGCATAGAATGAGGCAAGTTCTGGATATTAGGGATTGGGTTTGAGGTTGATTATAAGATTGAGCATGGATACCGCGTTGTCAATATTATGGTGGATTGTTGTGCTAACATGTCAATTGCTAGGGGCTTCCTTGTGATGAAAATGACCTTCCTTGTGAGACTAGTCTCCTGGGAGATTAGTTGTCCTTGAGACTAGTCTCTTTGTGAGATCGATGTGCTAATGCTCGTGTTCTCTAACTTAGAGTGACCCCCCTTATATACTAAAATAATGTGTTTCTGAACATTTCCCAGCTCTGAAATGCTTGAGTTGATAAAAGAGGCGTTTTTAAGTATTCATGCCTCACATATTATAGTTAAATAATATACATAAAAGTAAATTTCAAATCTAAATGAGTACCTACTGAGAAATTAGAACAATAACGAAAATATGTGATAGTTTCGTTACAATATTAGTTAATTTGTATTATTAAAAGGATGTAAATGAATGGAAAAAGCATTTTGGAGGTCTTAAAGAAAAATAGAGATGTATGATAATTGTAACCATCAAGAATCAAATTTATTAGCGTCACAATAAAGTTGGATAATAAAATGTAAGCTCAAAAAATCATGTCAATGTTGGAAAATCAATTTGGTTTAATGTTGGGAAGATATGTTATATAGGCAATCACCATTCTAAGGCGATTAACAAAGAAACATAAGAGAAAAAAATCTGATATTTATATATATTGAATGGTATATGATCAAATACCTAAAAAATTGGCTTATTTGTACAAAGGAGAAAATGTGTTGCTTAAATTATTCTAACTATACATGATATAGCAAAAGCTAGTATGAGTACTTTCGGAATATGATGGGGAATGGTGACGCAGGCCCGCGGTAGAGGACGAGTTTTGGGTCCGTTCAAGGCCAATTGGCTACCTGCCATATATAGAATCTTTGGATTGATGATATGACTCCACGGATGCGTCTGGTTCGTCGTTTACCAACGATTTCATATATTACTTTGTTGTTTTTGTCATTTATTTCATGTAATCGGGCCCGCCGCATCCCCAACCAATCGTAGTCGTTGATGTCGGGGTGTCCTGACCTTCTTTAGTTATAAATAAGAGTGTATGGGCTTTCCATGAGGTATTGCAGAATTTGGAGAACATTATTCCTGGATTCCTGCGATCACTCCATGGTGACGACTCCGTGGAACCATAGGTGACAACTCCTAGGACATCTCCCGCTTGCCAAAGGTAACCCTAACCCCTAGCCACCTTCCTCCACCTCCAACATACTGTGCCACCACTCCCACGCCCCTCCAATAGCCAGATGCCACCCTGTTCTACTACCGCCACCGATTTTCCCCTTGCTGCCCAACAACCTGCCGCCCCTACAGTCCTCCAAACAGCCTGCTACCGCCACCTCCCTGCTGCCCCACTACGGCCGCCCTTCCAACCACCCTCTCCACCTTCCGCCGACCCCACCCCAAGCCCCAACAGCCACCACATCCCCTCCTTCCCTCACCTCTACAGCTCGACATCTGCCCTCCATTCCGAGTAGCCATCTCACCATCCAACCACCATTTACACCACTGGATCGTAGTTTCAACAGTCGGGATAACAGACCTCCACCCTACGACAACCTCCATGTGTTGTGAGTTGTTATTTGTTGTATTGAACTTTAATTCTCATTATTAATATATGGTGTTGTGATTACATGTTGGCTTGGATCTCTTGAATAATAGTTGTTTGTTTTGGATTATTCTCGTGATTTGCAGGATCAATTTGAGGCACGCTCTTGCTTTGGCCCTCCACGCGGAGGAAAACCAATGCTTGTTTGCCAAAAGAAATTATTTTTCTTTTGTTAAAACCATGAGCGTGTCATTTAATTATTTATTATTGTCTTGAATCCGTCGTCGGATATTGCACTTCACATTAGGGTTGCGTTCTAATAGACACACATCAAACCTCTAACCCTTCATTAGACAATGTTTAGGTTCATTGCATTTATAACGTGTTCATGTGCATTGCATGCAGGGTTAGGGTATCGTTAATACCCCGCCTATAGATTCGACCTGCGTGGCTGCGTCAAAATACAATTTAAGAATGTACCTTTTGCATTAGTTTTAAAGATTCAATATACATTACATAGTGAGGCACTTTGTTGAGCTGATTTTAGATGGCAGTTTTAAAATAGATAAATATTGATGGAAGATCAACTGATACATAGATCTGACAGATTAAGTATCTTGGATTTATCAAGCAACTAGTTTTGATAAAGATTAGGACAACTTCTAAAGTTGGCATCTGACTATTAAAAAAAGAGAGAATATCATGGAGAGTTAAGAAAATTTTAGTAAACTAAACCATAACTGCATAAAGAGGACAAAGGTGGCCCAACAAAGACCGAAGAAGAAACTATTGTGAAAGACAAATATGGAAGGGGAAAAGAAAGTAAAACACATAGATGTTATGAAAATAAAAGGCATCGAACATAGAGGGTCCACTTGTCACAATGTTTTTTGCTTCGGTGCGTTTAGACAAAAACATCATTGTCATTTGACACCTGTTTGGCACGACAACGATTTCGTCCGACAACCGACGCTGCAAAAAACCTCATTTTGAACCTAATATAGACGCATTTCCAGAGGTGAGGTCAGGCATTGACAAATCACAGCTCACAACCGCTGCATTCACAACCTCCCAGCCTACGTCAAACGAAGTCAGATATAACATTTCAAACCATCTCATATGAAACTAATCACTTTGAGACTATGCTGTTCCACTACCAACTACTTATATTAAGACAATTTGGCCTAGAATGAAGCATAGCATAAACCTTTGTATGATTTACTTCATATAATGTTATCAGTACGATAAACCTTCACAGATTCTTTATATAATGAAAATTCAAAAAGGGAAAAAATTATTTAGCATTCCCAGTACCTGTTGATGACCAGTTAATCTAGCTTTTGGGAGTTTATTGATAGCAGGTTCCCATAGAATCATAGTGAAATCATCAGAACCTGAAACTAGTCTTTCAGGAGCATTCCTCTTCATTTTACCATATTTCGCAAGAGCTGCCTGACCCCGAGAAAATATCCAAATAAAATAGGATCATTAGCAGATAAAATATAGGTTACTATAAGAGATGCATCATACAATTGTACTTTTATAATAAACCAACTTAACTGATCTTAAAAAATCAATTCAATAGAAATAAGAGATTAAAACATTTAACAATAAAAATTTGGGGGCATACAAACTTGTGTATAACTTCATGAATAAAGATTGCACAAAATGTTAGAACACAAACATCCAACCTAAAACCAAGTAGTTTCTAATGTGAGATCATTTTCAACATCCCCCTCATGTGTAGGGTCTTTGGCATTTAAGGAATTTTTTTAATTGGGCGAAGTTTGAGTGGGTCGTAGGGCCTATCCCCTCTGATATCATGTTAGAATTGAAGCATCCAACTAAGACCAATTGATTATAGGTGGAAGGGCCCAAGATCTTTATAAGTTCACAAGGCCACATTAATTTTCCAACGAGAGACTATACTAACCCAAAGAATACCAAAACTTTTTACTTACTTAAGGCCTTGCCTCACCCACTATATAGGCAGTTTCTCTCTAAGCTTTGTGTACATGGAGCTTCCAATGAGAATACATTAGGAGCTTCTCTCATTTATTGTATTTAGCTCATGTATTATGGCCCATTGGGCCCATTCTTCTTTTAGGCTCCTTTAGACCCACATCTTGTATTCTCTCTTAACTCCCTCTCTTTCCCTCTATATAAGGAGTATGTTGTACATGTATTGAGTAATATGGTAATAATATTCATTTGGAAATCTTCTTTCTCTCTCTTCTCACAATTATTATGACTGGCTGTGATTTTAAACACCAATATCATGTGGCAATATAAAACTACATAAACAAATTGAAGTTACAATCCAAACTTGTCCCTGACTTATTAAAAACACGTCTCCATCTTGTTAATGAGTTAAAATTGCAATATATTAACATCATAACTCTCTCTTTTTTGGTTGAACGTAAAGAAAAGGGAAAGAAAGTACCTCCTTCATCTCCTCTGCAGATGAATATGTTTTACCAGTATGATCAAATGCCCCAGTTCGCAGGGTGTACTCTGTGCTCAGAGCAAGTGAGTTGACCCAGTGCCCATGTCCCTGACATAAAAAAACACAACTTTAGACATGGCATTTTATAGAGATTATTTATGATTTTCCTAGATGAAAATAAAGCATTATTTTTCTTACAGAAGACTTCAGAGAAGTGCAGTGGTGCATGGATAAGTTCTACAGATCCAATATATTCTTGCAGCTAGTGCTGTTATGGTGATTCGAAGATCAAAAATCGGCTAGATTTTGGCTCAGGTAGAGATCCTAACCAGTAGCTGAACCTCGGCTCGGTATTTTGTTCGAGCCGATTTGACCCAGCCTTGTATAAGATCGAAATTTATTGAAATTAGCTAGAAATGAAATAGCAAATACAAAATATTATTATTATTATTATAAATATATAATTATGTACCGTAATGTTGACAATGTGCTAGTTTTGTTGAATTGTTAGTGGCGTACACATTCCTGAAATGGTGTTTTGTCCTACTCGACCTTGTTCCTCAGTGGTGCTTATTTCAATTTATCATTCCAGTTTGAGCCGATTTCAAGTCTGTCATTTGAATTTCAAACAGCCTTACCAATAGCCTATGGATATGTTTTAGAGTATAGGCAATAAATAGCACCTTCTATATCAACTAAAAGATCTATCTACTTTTTTAATCTTTTATTCTTTGCTAACTAATATAAGGTCTTTAATTTACTACCTCTGATATACAAGATACATTACCAGTATAATGCCTCAACGAGCATACATCACATGAACAATGAAACAATTCAGAACACTCAAATTTTTTTGCAACATCCCGAAGTATTTTGATTCATAATTTCTCAAAATGATGTAAAAAGCTCATCAAATTTTCAAGCTTAAATGAAGCCAAGATGTGGATCATAACTAAAAACACAATAAACTGATTGCTTTTGTTCAGACCCAAAGATCACCAAACCAAGAGCACAAAAATCCTCGTTTTAACTTAATTTTGAATTAATTAAGACTCTTTTAGAATTGGAAACACAGAAAAAAATTAAATTCCAACATTCAAGCCTAATTTGCCTAACCAAAGGAAGATACGGATTCTGGAATCCATCCCAAATAGCTCTGCATATGAAAAATGGTCTCTTGTTATTTCACTTGCTATAATCTCTATAATGATGTCGGAAGAAGTATATTCTATATTGACCACGGAGAAGAATTGTGGGAGTAATTGTTTTCTCATCAACCATCTTTGTCTATAACCAGCTGTCTTTTTTTTCTAGCCACAAAATTTATAGCACGTTGGACATAATTTTAACTGCTATAAATTAAAGAAGATATACAACAACACAACAACGCAAGCCTTCATCCCATCATAGCAGGGTCGGCTATATGGATCCATTGTCACCATTGCGCCCTATATTTAGTCAAAATCTCACTAATGTCTAAGTACATCATGTCTTTCCTTCTAGTTTTATTCCAAGTCTTTTTTTGGTCTACTTCTCCCTTGTTTAATATGCCTACTGCTAAACTCTCACAATGTCTAACAGGTGTGTCTAATGGTCTCCTTTGTACGTGTCTGAACCATCTTAATCGAGCTTCTCACATCTTCTCTACAATTGGTGTCACTCCCGTCTTATCTTTGATACATTCAATCCTAATTTTCGTAGAAATCGGGAATTAATTTTTTGATACCCTAAACCGGGCAACACATTCATATATATAGGTACACTAGCACGTGACATACCACGTGGAATACATAAACTCGATATCAAAAAATAAAAACGAATATTCAACTCTCCCCCTCAAGTTGGGAATATATATTGATCATTTCCAACTTGTCAGTATTGTTCTTGAAGTTGTCGTTGCATAGCCCCGTGGTGAAAACATTGGCAAGCTGATCAAATGAGCTCACAAACAGAGTGCGGATATTCCCCTTATCGAGGTGGTCTTTGATGAAGTGTTTATCAACTTCCACATGTTTGATCCTGTCATGTTGAACTGGATTGTGTGCAATGTTGATGGTTGCCTTGTTGTCACAGTAGATAGTAATAGGTTTGTTCACCTGAAGGCATAGTTGTCAAGGCGCGCGCCTGATGCGTCAGGCTCAGCTCGCCGCACCTCAGCATAGCTGAGGCGGGCGATGTGCCCCAAGTGCGCCTAGGCATACGCCTTACAGGCTCCCAGGCGCGCCATAGACGCGCCCGGGCCTTTCAAGATATTTATTTTTAAAAAATTAATATGGGCAAAAACATGATCTGAGACGCACCCGAGGCACCCCTAGACGCACTTGGGCACCCCATTCGCTGAAATTGAGCGGATTGGGCGCCCAATTCGCTCAATTTCCTTTTCCCCCATTTTTTGCGTCTCACGTGCCTCAGGCGCGTGCCTGCTCCTTGCGCCTAGGCTCCAGGGGCCCTTTGCGCCTCAGTGCGCCTTGCGCCTTTGATAACTTAGCCTGAAAGCCCAAATCTTGGAGAATGGTTCTTAACCACAGTTCCTCACAAACTCCTTGAGCCATAGCTCTGCATTCAGCTTCAGCACTTGAGAAAGCAACCACATTCTCCTTCTTGCTCTTCCATGAAACCAGGTTGCCTCCCACAAATGTGCAGTACCCGTGGTTGACTTTCTGTTATCTTAACTACCAGCCCAATCAGCATCAGTAAATACCTCAACCTCCAACGACTGATTAGCCTTGAACAAAATCCTACGCCCGAGTTTCTTTTTGAGATATCGCAACACCCTAAAGGCTTTCTGCTGATGACATAACGTAGGGGAGTGCATATACCGACTTAGGACACCCACCGCATACGTGATATCCGGGCGAGTATGGGACAGATAAATGAGCCTCCCAACCAGTCGTTGGTATTTTGAGGCGTCCTCTTTCTCCCCACTAATATCTGCATCAATCTTATGATTAGCCTCAATTGGAGTGTCAACAGGAGCACACCCAAGCATCCCAGTTTCCTCCAAAAGATTAAAAGTATACTTTCTTTGGGAGATGAAGATCCCCTGCCGGAATCTCGCAACTTCAATTCCCAAAAATTATTTCAGCTTTCCCAGATCCTTGACTTCAAATTTTTCGCGTAGTTGTTTTTTCAAGTATTTGATCTCATCCAAGTCATCTCCGGTAATGATGATGTCGTCCACGTACATAATAAGAATAGAAACCAGAGCACCCTTCCTCTTGATGAAGAGAGTATGATCAGCTTGACTTTGAGTATATCCAAGTCGTAGCATGGTCATATTAAAATGCCCAAACCACTCTCTCGGAGACTGTTTCAAGCCATACAGGGATTTTAGCATGCGACAGACCCTTCGGTTGGACTCTTTGACATCAAGGCCCGGGGGAATATCCATATAGACCTCCTCTTCCAGATCACCATGCAGGAATGCATTCTTGACATCGAGTTGCAGTAGCTCCCATCCACGAATCACAGTACAAGAAAGAAGCACACAGATTGAGTTCATCTTGGCAACAGGAACAAAGGTCTCCTGTTAGTCAATGCCTTGAGCTTGAGTATATCCTTGAGCCACTAAACGTGCTTTATATCGCTCCACCACCCCATCTTGGTTCTGTTTGATGGTGAAGACCCAACGAGATCCAACCGTTGCTTTCCAGGGGGAAGACTAGTGGGCCGCCATGTTTTATTTTTATCCAAGGAACTCAGTTCCTCCTCCATAGCCTGTTTCCATTCAGGTATCTGAACAGCCTCCTGCCATGTCTTAGGAATCACAATAGATGACAGAGATGAGATAAAAGCTTTATGAGCCTGAGATAGATGAGTATAACAAATGTAGTTGGCAATGAGATGTTTGGTGCTACCCGTTTTACCTATAAGACGTGCAAGAGGAACATGGAGGTCATCATATGAATCTGGAGCTGAGACAGTCACTGGCACTGGCGGAACATTCACAGTCTGCACTTGCTCAACAGTCCTGGGACGACGTGAGTACGTGTATAATATAGGTGGAGCGGAGGTGGAAGGAAGAGGATTGACAACAAGTGGAAGAGGATATTCGATGTTAACAATTGGAAGAGGAGATTCGATGTTCTCGTCATCGTCACTTCGCGTCTCCCCGTGACGAGGACTAAAGTACGACTCCCCCTCACGAAATGTTACATCCATAGTGCAATAGTAGTGCCGAGTCGGAGGATGGTAACAGCGATACCCTTTGGTGGTAGGGGAGTACCCAACGAAAATACACAGCAGGGAACGTGCATCAAGTTTATCATGATGCGGGGCATGAACATGGACAAAACAGACGGAGCCAAAGATACGAGGAGCAAGATGACAGGTGTGGACGATGTGTTGTTTGGCAAGACGGGATAGGGACATATCAAATGAAAGGGCACGAGACGGGAGACGGTTAATAAGATGAGAAGTTGTGAGAATTGCATCACCCCAGTAGGATTTGGGAAGGTGCATAGCAAGGAGTAAACACCGAGCCACCTCCAGCAAGTGTCTATTCTTCCGTTCGGTCACCCCATTTTGGTGGAAGTGTGGACGCACGTGGTTTGATGTATGATGCCATTATTAGATAGATAGGCCCCAAAAGCACCCAAGTCATCATATTCTCCACCATTGTCACTACGCAACACCCAAATTGTGTCACAAAATTGTTGATTTACCATCTTATGAAACGTCTGAAAACAGCAAAGGACATTACTTTTCTTTTTAAGCAGATAAACCCACGTAACTCGGGAGTGACAATCAATAAAAGTAACAAACCATTTATAACCAGATAAAGATAACACAGGAGACGGGCCCCAAAAATCAGAGTAAATAACATCAAATGGACAAAAACTAGGGACAGATAAATGACTAGTACTCTGACGGACATGTTTAGAGCGTTCACATGCATCAAAAGAAAAGGACTGAATTAAAGAGTGAAAAATAGGAAAGAATTTAGTAAGATAAAGAGGTGAAGGGTGGTCAAGACGCTGGTGTCAGCGTTGAATGTCATGTAGAGTTGGAGATCTGGTGGATGAAAAAGCACTGGAAGAAGACTGGATCAGCAAGTACAATCCACCAACGTTCCTACCATTGTCAAGCGTCCGCCTCGTATCCAGATCCTGAAATACACAAACATCGGAAAATAAGGTCACAGAACAGTTCAAAGAAGTAGCTAAGTGACTAATGGAAAGCAAATTGCGAGGAAAAGACAGGACATGCAAAACAGAGGACAGTGATAGGTCGGGAGAACAGGTGACAGTCCCTTTACCAGCGATGGCGGAGAGAGAGTCATTAGCAGCAATAACCTTATCACGACCAAAAAGAGGAGTATAGGAGGTAAAACCTGAGGCAGAACCAATCATGTGATCGGTCGTACCCGAGTCAATAATCCACTCGAAAGGTGAGGAGGACACAACATGAGCACAGGAGAGACCCAAAGTAGCAACAACAGCATGAGAACTAGCAGTAGGAGAGTCAGTATGGGAGCGCAACATGCGACTGAGAGCATCTAACTCGACAACAGACAGGCCTCTGAAGGTATCCTCCTGAATCTCAGTAGAGTGCGCAGAAAACTGAGGACGATCGCCAGATTGACGGCCATCACCACGGTGTCCACCGCGACCTCGAGTACTAGAACCACGACCAGCAGGGGCAAGGTGAGGATGTAAACAAAAACATGAGTCCCTGGTATGTCCCTTCTTCCCACAGTGAAGCACATGCAAGCACAGAATGATTAGTAGCAGGAGAGGCACCAA
Organism: Platanthera guangdongensis; assembly: GCA_039583875.1. NCBI lineage: Eukaryota > Viridiplantae > Streptophyta > Magnoliopsida > Asparagales > Orchidaceae > Platanthera > Platanthera guangdongensis. The sequence continues at coordinate 94,325,449 of CM077158.1, read as the reverse complement.
GAGCACGATGGCGATTCTCATCATTGAGGAGCGTGCTGAAGGCCTCCCGAAGAGAGGGAAGTGGCTTACGATGGAGAACATGCAAGCGAACAGCATCAAACTCCATGTTGAGCCCCATAAGGAAGACGTGGACACGGAAACGATTTTTGTCTTTCTGAAGGGCAAGCGCATCAGCAGTACAAGCAGTCGTAAAAGTATTGAAGAAGTCCAGTTCCTGATAGAGACACTCAAACTCGAAATAGTAGGCAGAAACAGACATAGTGCCCTGCTTTAGTTCAAAAACACGGCGAGTGAGCTCATACACTTGCATCAAACTGCCTGCCTGAGAGTAGGTATCACGGGCTCGAGTCCAAATATCATATGCAGAGTCCAACAACATATAACTGTGATACACCTGAGGGGACATTGAGTGAAGTAACCACGAGACAACCAAAGATTTTTTCGCATCCCATGTTTTCCATGTGGGATTGGTACGTGGTGGCTCAACGGTGGTACCATCAATAAGTCCATATAACTGGTGGTTGTGAATAGCATGTTGGGCCTCCCGGGACCACTCCAGATAATTCGTGTCATCCAAAGCAACAGTGGTGATCTTCAACGAGCCAGACTGGCCATGGCTCCGAGGAGGGTCGGCAGACGAACCGGTTGGAACACCAGATTGAGGAGCCGTGTAGATAGTGGATTGATCATCCATTGAGAAGAGAGATTGAAGAGCTCCAAATCAAAGAAGACGGCCTACAACGGGTCCCCCGTAGATCATGACGCCGGAAGGAACACCGGAGGAGGTGAGCAAGATGTCTCCGACTGCCTCATGGAGGACAAAACGGCCGGAGACGCGGGGGCCGCCCGGAAGGCCGGGCGGAGAAGGCCTCCGAAGGAGGAGCGCTGCGGAAGAGAAATGACCTGAAGTAAGAGGCGAGAGGGCGAGCGGCGGACTGGTGACGGCGATGCTGGCGATGGACTGGCGACGGCGACGGAAGCGAGCCGGCGAGCGAGAGGAGGTGAGCGGGCGAGCGGGAGTGACGGGATCGACGATAGGGCTGGAGAGGCGGAAGACCGAATCCTCTGATACCAAGTAGAAATCGGGAATTAATTTGCTGATACCCTAAACCAGGAAACACATTCATATATATAGGTACACTAACACGTGACATATCACGTGGAATACATAAACTCGATATCAAAAAATAAAAACAAATATTCAACTATTTTATCCAGTCTCGTGTGTCGACAGTGTACACATCCATCTAAGCATTCTCATCTCAACAACTCTCATTTTTGCTTATGTGCACAATTCACAGCCCAACACTCAGAACCATAGAGTATCATCACTAGTCTAATTGCAGTACCGAGCACGGTAAACTTGTTTTTAGTTTTAATGGTACTTTACAAGCACATAAGATCTCAGACGTGCTTCCACTTCAACTAATCTACTTGGATTCAATGTATAACATATTTATCTACACTTCCATCATTTTGAACTATCGATCCCAGATATTTAAAGCACTCACTGCAAGAAATATCTTGTTTAACTCACTTAATGATGGAGTCATCCGTCCTTCCTGCACTACTAAATTAATGCATAGATAATTAAAAATTTTATTATCCACTTTTAGGCTGCTTATCCTGGCACAAAGAAAATATGCATATATTTTTAGTCAACCAAGCCCTCTGAAAGGAAGGAGAAAAAAAACAGATACCATTTTCAATCATTAACATATTTAAGAGAGATGGTTTTAGCACGAGGGACGAAGAAAGAGTAATTTGGGAGGATATGTACATATATAAATATAGATAAACAATAAATAATAAATGAAATAGAATAAAATAAAATAGAAAATATAGCCGAGAAAGTAAAACAGTAAGCAAATATATAAAAAAATTAGGAAAATATAACGGGTTACAAAAAATAAAATTTTAAAAAAAACAATTAGGTAAAATAAATATTATATATATATGTGTGTGTGTGAAAAACAAAGTAAAATATAAAAATAAAGTTTGTTTGCTTAGGAGGAAATTGTGCGTCGACTGAAAGTGCTTGCATTATCGCACTGCTCATGGGGAACACCTTAGATAGTCGAAGTATTGCCGCTGCTGGAAGGATACTATACAAGGAGTTTCCATGCTTGTTTCGCTAGAATACATGATAATAGATATATACAAAACCACACCAAATCCAAACAAGCATTGCAGGCAATACACCATTTACCAAAGAACATGTAGAAAATTTAAGCTGATTCTTTAGCCTCACAAGCAACAAAGTTCAAATATAGTACCTTCAACTCCCTGATCAACTTTCCTTGTGTAGTCTCCCATACCTTAATTGTGCAATCCTGAGAACTGCATGATATTTTTTAAAGAGCATCCAGTTACATAAACTTGCATAAGTTGAAGTAAAGCAAACCATGATTTAGTATGAATAGCATTCTATTTAGGCGATAGTAGTTTCACAAAGCTCAACCAGATCATCCAGGAGATTGCTTTGCCATATTTTAAACGTTTATTAAATTTAAACATCAAAATTGAGTAATACAAGTATAAAGGATCTAAACATATCAGTACCTACCAAATCTAATGAAACAAATTTTGGAAAGATGTTGCATCATTCGAGCAATGACGAACATGAATAAGAGATAAGAAAGTGCAAAAAAAACTTTAAAAATAGGAGACGGGGTTTATGTAGTTCAGAGAGGAGCACCTACGTCCACTGCCACAAAAATATTTTCACAAATTTCAGAGCCAAGTTACATGAAACACTTTCACACCCAAAACTCCCCTAGAATCACTAGAATTCCCCTCTTTTTTCTCTTAAAATCTTTGTTCTTGTTATTGGCTCAAAAGACCCAAGCTCCACTCAAACAGCCCGGTTACAATATCAATGCAAACCCCCACCAACGCAAAGGTCCAATCAACCACACATGTCCAGTCTACTTGAACAAACATCCAAGGTTCCTACACGATGCCCAGACTGTTTTGAAAAAAAAGAAAAAAAACCAGTTGTCTCTGATTTACTTAGCTCAGTTTATGGTTGGTGTGTTCCTACATCTGGTTCCTGCTTTCCGCTTGATCAAGTTGTCAGCTTGATAGCTCTGAAAGTTTTTTTACTTGGTATCAGAGTTATCCCGTGATCATCTTGTGATTTTCAACATGGAATTAGAGGGAACTTTGGCTTGAGCAGTGATCAACCTGAGTTGTGCTCGACGCCTCTGGAAGCTATTAGATCAGTGGTTGTTGCAATGTAAGGAGCTTATGCAAGGGGTCTTAGTATTGAACTTCTTACAACGACTAACTTTAAGAAGTGGAAGTCGTGTATGAAGAGCTATCTCTGGGTTAGGAGTTGTGAGAATTCGTCGGTGGTGACGACAAGCAAGAAGTGACTTCTGCAACTGGTATTGCTGAATAGGTGAGAGCTTGGAGGAAGACCAATGCAAAGGCAGAGTTTGCTCTCAAGCGGGTTGTCTCACCTGAGCTCTTTGATCACATCTTAGGATGTGAGTTTGCTGCTAAGATTTGGACATCCATTGATGGACTCTTCAACATGAAGAATGTAGCGCGGCTACATTTCTTAGAGAATGAGTTAGCTAAAGCAACTCAAGGAGATATGCTCATCTCAAAGTTCTTTCTTAAGATGAAGAACCTATGCGCTGAAATATCAGCATTGGATCCTGATGAGCACATTTCTGAAGCTAAGTTGAAGAGGCACATAATTTGCGGTTTGCGGAAGGAATATGTGACATTTGTGACTTTTGTTCAAGGATGGGCAACTCAGCTATCTTTGCTGGAGCTGGAAAATCTGCTGGCTTCATAGGAGATCTTGGCTAGGCAGATGCCCGGGGTGACTATCTCTGAAGGAGGTAGTGAGACTCTCTTTCACTGATAAGAAGAAGAAGAAGAGATGGGAGAAGAAGAAGAAGCCTGTTGCTGAGGATGGGCCTTCAACTTCCTATCAGCAAGAAAGGAGCGCTGCTCATAAAAGAAGTGGAAGAAGGAGTTGAAGTGCTACACGTGTAATCAGTCAGGTCACTTCAAGCGCGACTGCAAGGTCAAGCTGCAGCATGGGCATGTTGCAGACAAGGAGGGAGCTGGTTCCAGTGCTGAGGAAGCCGGGTGGGGAGGAGCCTTCTTGACAAGCACGTGTGTTCGTGCTCTTTCCACCGTCGACTACCAAGATGACTGGATAGTTGACTCGGGGTGTGGTCATCACCTCACTAGAGACGAGCCGAAGTTCTCATCGCTGCAAACATTCTCAGGTAATGAAATAATTATTATAGTTGATGATTCTATTTATACTGTAGAGAAGGAGGGTGTTGTCTCTTTGGACAGTGCTCAGGGTACACTCACATTAAGGAGTGTGTATCACGTACCTGCCATGAAGAAGAACCTCTTCTCGGTAACCAACGCAGTTGACACGAGTTATCAAGTTCTGTTTGGGCCAACAGAAGTAAAGTTTGTCCGCAACGTATCAACGGTAAAGGCTGATGTTGCTCATGTATGGAGAAGAGTAAGAAACTTGTTTGTTTTATCAACAAGATCTTATGTTGATCGGATGAGGGCCAATGATAATGCTGCTATTTGGCATGAAATACTATGACACGTTGGGATGGACAAGCTAAAAGTTTTGGCGATGAGGAGTCTTGTGAAAGGCTTGCTGAAGTTGTCATCCTACAGAGATGGCCATGTTTGCGCAGGGTGTCAGTACGGAAAGGATCATCGTCTTCTGTTTGACAAGTCACAAACAAGGAGCAAGACACCATTGGAGTGTATCCATAGTGATCTGATGGGGCCAACTGTTATCGCTAGTCTTGGAGGCAGGAAATTCATGTTGATGCTGATTGATGACTACTCAAGATACACTTGAGTGTATTTCATGAAGGAGAAGTCAGAAGCTTTCCAATATTTTGTGGAGTTCAAGGAGCTGGTGGAGGGCCGGCTTGGCCTGCAGATCAAAAAGTTCAGATCGGACAATGGTGGTGAGTTTGTTTAATTCGAGTTCTCTAACTTCTGCAGGAAGCACGGGATCCAGAGAGAGCTCACTTGTGCTCATACTCCACAACAAAATGGAGTAACAGGGAAGAAGATCTGTCACTTGACGGAAACCTGCAAGTGTTGGCTTCATGCAAAAGGAATTCCCAAGTCTTTTTTGGCGGAAGGAATGACCTGCGCAACTTATGTCATCAAGCATAAGGTGAAATGCAGAGAAGGGCTAATGCAGAGAGCGGTCCACTCAAATTATAACCAGTAGTTAATATTATGTAAAATTAGCAGGGACACACGCGTTTACAAATTATTAAACAAGGGAACAAGCATCAACTGTAATTCACTAGAGGTGCAAATAATTAAGCATATGCAGAAAAGGCCCTGCAAGTAATATAGTGGGCAATACTAATAGTAATGAAGTAAAATCCAACACAAAGTACAGGTGCCAAATAAACAACTAATAAAGGAACAATAACTGTTACCACGGTTCACACGTGTAAGCGGCGGCGGCGGTGGGTGTTGAGGCTGCTGTAGTGGTTGACTGGCGGCAATAGTGAGAGAGGATGGGAATGGGTAGGGGCTTTGGGAAGTTGCTGGAGGGGAGTGTGGGGTTTACGTGGTCGGGAAGAGGTGGAGGTTGCGGAAATGGGGAAGAGGGAGGAGGCGGGCTCGGGACGGGGGCTGGCTGCACAGGAAAGAGAGGAAGAAGGAGGAAGGCGGAGGGGAAGGTGGGGGTTTACAGGAAATGGGGGAAGAGGGAGGAGGCGGGCACGGGATGGGGGCTGGCTGTACGGGAAAGAGGGGAAGAAGGAGGAAGGCGGAGGGGAAGGTGGGGGTTTACAGGAAATGGGGGAAGAGGGAGGAGGCAGGCTCGGGATGGGGGCGGGCTGCACGGAATCGGGACGGGGGCAGGCTGCACGGAAAAGAGGGGAAGAAGGAGGAAGACGGAGGGGGAGGTGGGGGATTTACCGGGAAAGGGGAAGCGGGAGAAGGCGGAATCGCCGGCGTCGCACCAGGCAGAGCGGAAGGAGTCGCTCCTTCTGACCGAGCGGTTGCCGAGTCTTCTGCAATCCTTCGATCCCCCCCCCCCCACAATCAAAACCACCGGGTTTTATAACCCTAGGGGGAACCGGTGCATCCCCCCACCGAACCAGCAACACCCTTACAAAATACAAAAAAAAAATAAAACTACCCCGATCGGACGGCTCACCGTGTTTGGTCCGATCGGAGGTTGAATACACATCAAAACAAAAACACAAAACATGAAAGTGGCACAAATCGGGCAGCCGAGCGAGATCATAGACTTCGATCGCCCATCCGGGTAGCGGATCACCGCCTCCTGCGGGTGTACACGCGAGTGGGTCGTGGCGCGCCGTCAACTCCCCCGGGCTTAAAAGCACTCAACTCCGATGAGTGCGCGTGATCGTAGTAGCGGCGGAGCCGCGAGGAGAGTCTCTCAAGCTCCTATGGTGAAATCCAAGTACATCGTGCAGGGATCGGCCGCTCCAACGGACAAGATAACGTAGGGTATCTTGCCCGTCCGCGGCGTGGAAGTCATGTCCAACAATCTGAAGCACGTCGTCTGTAGAAGCAAGTGGTACCATGTGTCTTCGTCTGGCACTAGTGTATCTTCATTTGGTGATGATGTATCTCCGTCTGGTGATGATATCAATGGAACCGCTGAAGGTGCAAGCACATCTGCCTGACGCGACGTCGCGGGGGATAACAAAGAGGGGCAAGTAGGGGCAACAGGAGGAGAAGGTTCATGGGGTGGAGATATGGCAGATGAGGGTTCTGGTGGCATTGTGGGGAGTGGGTCCACGTACGCATGCTCCTCGTAGTAAGGAGTCAAATCATCTACGTTGAATACTCGACTGATGCCCATACCATGAGGGATATCTACCTCACATATGCATCCGTACCAATCCGCCGTACAACTGTATAGGGGCCCATTCTACGTGCGCTTAATTTTTTTGCTGGCCCTTGTGGAGCCCTTTCAGAACGAATGCGAATCAACACTTGTTCCCCTATCTCAAAGGTTTGTTCACGTCTGTGTTGGTCTGCTTGATTCTTATAATATTCATTACTAGCTGCAATTTTTTTACGGACCGACTCAGGTAATGCATGCACATGCTGGATGAAAGACTCAGCTGACTCACTAGGTCGGGATCCTAGGGGAATATCCACCAAATCAACTGGTTTCCTAGGCTCATACCCTAATATAATGTGAAATGGACTCAAGCCCGTGGTCCTATTGACTGAACTATTGTATGCAAATTCGGCTATGGGGAGGACAGAATCCCAGGTCGATGGACTATCTCCAACTAGGCAATGAAGAAGAGTCTCAAGACTACGGTTAACCACTTCCGTTTGCCCATCCGTCTGCGGGTGGTAGGCGGAGGAAAACTTCAGGGTCGTACCAGTCCTTTTCCATTGAGTCTTCCAGAAATAGCCCATGAATCGTACGTCGCGATCAGATACTATAGAGGTGGGGAGCCCATGATACTTAAATACTACCCTAAAGAATAATGCTGCCACGTGGGTGGCATCAGCGGTCTTTCGGCAAGGGATGAAATGCACCATTTTGGAGAAACGATCAACCACAACAAATATCGAGTCAAGTTTTCTCAGAGTGCGAGGTAGCCCGAGAACAAAATCCATACTAATATCAGACCATGGCCTCTCAGGGATGGGGAGTGGGGTGTATAGGCCTGTAGGTTGGCGAGATCCATTTGCCAGCTGGCAAACTCCACAATGTCTCACTACCCTGGTGACGTCTTTCTTCAGGCCTGGCCAGAAGAAACGATCCTCTACCAATGCAATCGTCTTATCCCTACCAAAGTGTCCCGTAGCTCCGCCTGCGTGTAACTCCCAGATAAGGAAATCTCGAAGGGATGACCGTGGAATGCAAAGGCGAGAGCCCATGAATAGATACCCGTCAGAAATCGAGTAGCCCTCTGATCGGGAGGGTCCCCAAAATCCGGGCACTCAGGATAGGCATAGACTAACTGATCGAATCCCACGACTCAGGTACACATGGTGCGGAGGGTGCTAACTCGGCGACTCAAGGAGTCCGACGGTTTGTTCTCAACACCTGCTCGGTGCTTCAGAACATAGTGAAACTCCTGCATGTACTCGACCCATTTGGCATGACGATGACCCAATTTCTTCTGGGAGTCAAGATATCTCAGGGCCTGATGATCTAAATATAGAATGAACTCCTTGTGCAGGAGATAGTGACGCCAATATCGCAGTGCTTGCATAATGACATAGAACTCTCGGTCATCATTAGAATATTTTTGACGGGTCTCGTTCAACTTCTCGCTAAAGTAGGCCACTGGGTGGCCTTCCTGACTAAGGACTGCGCCGATACCAACTCCCGACGCGTCACAAGCTACCTCAAAGGGCTTGGCGAAATCGGGTAAACGTAACACGGGAGCCGTAGACAGTCTCTCCTTGATCTCCTCGAAGGCTCGAGTGGCAGCCTTCGTCCAAACAAAGTCACCCTTACGAAGGCAGCTCGTAATGAGAGCCATGATAGAGCTGAAAGCACGAACAAACCTCCTATAGAAGGTGGCGAGTCCATGAAAACTACGGGCCTCATGGATGTCCGTGGGAATAGGCCACTCTCGAATCGCCCTGACTTTGTCGGGATCGACAGAAACTCCAGAAGCCGACACTACATAACCCAAGAAATGAACAGATGTGGACAGGAACGAACACTTCTTCAAGTTGATGTAGAGATGCTCCTTTCGGAGGAGCTCGAACACCATGCAAATATGACGTAAGTGCTCGGTGCGGCTCTGGATGTATATCAAAATATCATCAAAATATACGACCAAGAATTTGCCCATATAGGGCCGCAGAACCTGAGTCATCACCCTCATGAATGTACTGGGTGCGTTCAATAATCCGAACGACATCACTAACCACTCGTATAAGCCATCCTTTGTTTTGAAGGCCATCTTCCATTCATCCCCCTATCTAACTCTAATTTGGTGGTATCCACTGCGAAGTTCGATCTTCGAAAAGATCTGGGCTCCAGCCATTGAATCCAGGAGATCATCGAGGCGGGTAATTGGAAAGCGATACTTCACTGTGATCTTATTTATGACACGGCTATCAATGCACATGCGCCAGCTCCCGTCCTTCTTCGAAGTAAGAAGGACAGGCACTGCGCACAGACTCAAACTTTCTCGAATAAACTTCTTCCGCAGGAGATCATCGACTTGCCGCTTTAACTCGGTATGCTCAATCGGGTTTAAGCGGTAATGCGGAAGATTGGGCAAAGATGCCCCAGGGATCAGGTCAATCACATGTTGGATGTCCCTTAGTGGGGGAAGCTCATCGGGGAGCTCCTCGGGCATAATATCACAGAAATCCTTCATCAACTACTGAACATCCGGGTCAGTACTCTCAGTCTCAATAGGGGTCTCGGCCGCCATCGTGGCTGATATAATGAACATGACGCCACTCTCGAGGCTCTCTCTCAGGAAATCACGTCGTCTCAAAACATGCAAAGGTCTCGACGACCCAACACTGACTGACGAATCAACCTTGCCCTTGGGAATATCCCTGAGCTGGGTTGGGGTGAGAGTAATCTTTCATCCCTTGTCAAAGAATACACACGTGTTGGATCGGCCGTAACACGTGGCATCGCGATCGTAGAGCCAAGGTCACCCAAGTAACACGTGGGCGACATCCATGGAAATAACGTCACATCAAACTTGATCCTCAGTAGATGCCAAGTGGATCGGCACCAAGCACCGCTGCGTAACATGGATGGTGGATTTGTCCACCCATAGGACGCGGTACGGCTGAGGATGGGGCTCAGCAGTAAGTTGCATCCTCTCCAATCCTTTCCTTGCAATAATATTCACGCAACTACCACTATCGATAGCGAGCTTGCAGGTCCACCTACACTTGGGAAGTAAGTATAAAAGATAGTGGTGCGGCGCCAATCCTCCTCCGCACGTGGGGTGTGAAGGATGCGGCGAAGGACTCCAACTTCTAATGATCGCTCAACATCGCTCTCCCATCCTTCCTCAACCACCAAAACATCCTCAGCGGTGACATCCTCGGCCTCATTGCTGGGCTCGCCCGAATCTTCAATCAGCAAGTTCCTGGTAGGGCACTGTGCTGCGAAATGCCCCCTGCCGGAACAACGATAGCATTGCACGCCCCCAGGTTTGGGGCCCCCAGGAACAATAGTCTTCCCTGTCGCGTCGGAGGGAGTGCGAGGAGTGGCAAGAGTCGTGGCAGGGGAGGGCTTCCTAAATGTGGGAGCACCGGGTCTAGTGGACGCTTGTCTAGGGCCGGCTGAGCGCAAGTACTGCTCATATTCCAGGGCAAGTTGAAAGACATGCTCAACTGTCTCCATCCTATGGGGAATCAATTCCCTTCGGATATCCGCTCGAAGGCCTGCCCAAAAACATGAAGCAGTGGCGATAGGTTCTTCCCAAATGTCGCTACGAACTACGAGTTCGTCGAATCGAGACATGTAATCAGCAACGATGAGAGTCCCCTGACACAACGCGTATAACTGGTCTAAGAGTTGATTTCGATATGAAGCGGGGAGGTATTTATCCTGTAAGCGCTGCTTCATCTCATCCCACCGGGTGACGGGGTAATAACCATCCCGCTCAAGTGATCTCTCTAAACTTGACCAATAAATTTTCGCCTGGCCAATCAGTTTCATCTTTGCAAACCAGATGCGTCTCTCATCACTCCTGTCAAACCAGTCGAAATAGTGATTCATATCCATTAGCCAGTCACTAAATGCCTTCGGGTCCAGGTGACCATCAAAGGTGGGAGCATCAATACGGATACGACGGGTTATGTCATCCTCTTCTGGGGTCATGCCATGACGAGGCTCACGGAAGTCACCGTACTCATCATCCTCGTCATAATCATATCGTGCTCGTCCTCTACGACGAAGTGGGGGTGGGCGAGGTTCATCAGCTGGGTGTTGATTTCTCTCTGGGTCTCTTCGATTCTTATACCCACGACGATAATTTCCTCTAGGAGGGGATCTCGGCGAGGGACATCTCTACCCCGTCTCTCGGGAGGCGGTGTGACATCTTGAGGTTCTTTGAGAGGCTCCTCATCAGGAGGGGGCTCTCGTCCTCTAGGCGTTTCCAACTGACCGACCCTCGTGCTGACCCTGGCAACATCACCTCGAAGTGTGTCAAACTGGGTACCCATTCCATCAAATCGATCGAGGACAAGCCTTTGGAATTCCGCGGGCATCATGTCTTTCTAAGAGCTAGCGGTCCTATCGTCGGGGTGACCGTGATTAGACATCGACTGACGATAATCCCTACCACTATGTAACATGCAATGACCCTAACCTGGATCTGATACCAATTTGATGCAGTGGTAAGGCAAACACAGTGGACGCGCTAATGTAGCCTAAGGTGAAATGCAGAGAATGGCTAATGCAGAGAGCGGTTCGCTTAAATTAAAACCAGTAGTTAATATTATGTAAAATTAGCAGAGACACACACGTTTACAAATTATTAAACAAGGGAACAAGCATCAACTATAATTCACTAGAGGTGCAAATAATTAAGCATATGCAGAAGAGGCTCTGCAAGTCATATAGTGGACAATACTAATAGTAATGAAGCAAAATCCAACACAAAGTACAGGTGCCAAATAAACAACTAATAAAGGAACAATAACTTTTACCACGGTTCACACGTGTAAGCGGCGGCGGCGGCGGTGGGTGTTGAGGCTGCTGTAGTGGTTGACTGGAGGCAATAGTGAGAGAGGATGAGAATGGGTGGGGGCTTTGGGAAGTTGCTGGAGGGGAGTGTGGGGTTTACAGGGTGGGGAAGAGGTGGAGGTTGCGGAAATGGGGAAGAGGGAGGAGGCGGGCTCGGGACGGGGCTGGCTGCACGGGAAAGAGGGGAAGAAAGAGGAAGGCGGAGGGGAAGGTGGGGGTTTACCGGAAATGGGGGAAGAGGGAGGAGGCGGGCTCGGGATGGGGGCTGGCTGCACGGGAAAGAGGGGAAGAAGGAGGAAGGCGGAGGGGAAGGTGGGGGTTTACCGGAAATGTGGGAAGAGGGAGGAGGCGGGCTCGGGATGGGGGTGGGCTGCACGGAATCGGGACGGGGGCGGGCTGCACGGGAAAGAGGGGAAGGAGGAAGGCGAAGGGGGAGGTGGGGGATTTACCGGGAAAGGGGAAGCGGGAGAAGGCGGATTCGTCGGCGTCGCACCAGGCAGAGCAGGAGTCGCTCCTTCTGACCGAGCGGTTGCTGAGTCTTCTGCAATCCTTCGATCCCCCCCCCCCACAATCAAAACCACCGGGTTTTATAACCCTAGGGGGAACCAGTGCATCCCCCCACCGAACCAGCAACACCCTTACACAATACAAAAATAAATAAAACTACCCCGATCGGACGGCTCAAAATGTTTGGTCCGATCGGAGGTTGAATACACATCCAAACAAAAAACAAAACATGAAAGTGGCAGCAATCGGGTAGCCGGGCGCGATCATGGACTTCGATCGCCCATCCGGGTAGCGGATCATCGCCTCCTGCGGGTGTACACGCGAGTGGGTCGTGGCGCGCCGTCACCTACAATTCTCGTGTACTCACTTCATGACCAGGCTCAAATGTTACAAACTTGAAATGCCACATGCTCTGCATGTTAGTTGTACTCAGCTTAATGCACAAGTGCATGCACGTTGTGATTTGTCGCACTTTATGCACAATCCTTTGTTGGTTTGTCGCACACTGCCTTGGTAGGACCCGCCACCATCATACGATGCACTGCAACTTTGTTTTGCCACGCCCCGAAAATGAACCCTTGAATTAAAATTTGGCGTTGAAAATACCTTTATTAGGCCGATTATTTATGGAAATAAGGCCTAACCCAAAAAATTAAGTAAATTATTAAGTAACAAATTGTGACAAGTAGGGGGCAAATTTTAAGTAACAAATTTTAACATGATTTTTTTAGCATTTATTAAATTCCAATATTTAGATCAAAGTAAATAAACAACATATCAAAAATAAAACCACTTTAAATTTGAGGTTCTATATTTAAATTTTGGGTATAGATTCGAGGGAATATTGTTCACATCTCAAAAATAGTCTTCATGCCGGCCGGTGATCATGCTAAGAACATTGTGTGCATATGAATTGGCATCTTTGGATCGCAACACATTTCAATTAAACAAATATCACAAAGAGCACGCAATGCAAACCAAATTGATTGTCTCAAAAATGTCCACCATTATTAAACAAACAAAAGATTCACCTTCGGTGAGATATAGAAAAAAATTCTCAATAATACGGAAGAAATCCAAATTGGATGAAAAGTAAGCACCGAACTTTATTTGATATGCATGCAAAATCAAATCAAATCAACACAATTCAAGAGAAGGTAAGAAGGCATGCCTGTGTTGGTACAATTTTACTTCCAAGGAATTTAGAAGCATGGAAGAGGTTACTCTGATAAAATAAAGTACGATTGAAGAACATAATAAGTCAAGGAAAACTCAATTATTGAGGAAAAGTTCCAGCATGCTTAACATTTTTTCATACAATAATTTTGTAGATACCACTTCATTTGAAAAACGCAACATAAGTTGCCAGAAAACTAGATCATAGTCTTAAAAAAATGATTGATTCAGGTTCATGCAAAATATCAAAAAGTCAAAATCAACAACTTTGAATAAATAATTCAGTTGGTTCCAAAATAGATTAATTCAGATTCCAAATGAAATGTTGAGTAAGTGTGTTTCCTTTAGCTTTCTCTATACCAAATTCCTAAAATACACAAAGGAAAGATTTATCCTGTCAAAAGTTAGACTAGATATTACCACATGTTGCAAACAAAGATTTGTATTTATTTAAGCCAATAGTAACTCCTCTTATATATGAGGAGAGAGGTACAAGAGATTTAAGAAGTAAAACATTATAAAACACTAAATACTAACACTCCCCCTCAAGTTGGGCATGTAATATTTATCATGTTCAACATGACAATAATCCTTCAAAAGGAACTCAACCTCTTAAGGAGAACATCAGCAAGTTGTCTGTCGGATAGAACAAACAGTATACAAACTATTCTTCTCTCAATGTTCTCTTTGATAAAGTGTATGTCCACTTTAATGTGTTTGGCGTGATCATATTGGACAAGATGATGTGTGATGCTTATGGTTGCTTTGTTTTCATAACATAGTTTGATAAGTTCTCCCTTAGCAAGACCAAAATAACTCATCATGGAGCGCAGCCAAGCGCCTTCATAGATTTCTTAAGTCATGGCTCTAAACTCCATTTCAGTACTTGATCGGGAAATGACATGTTTTTTACTCCTCCGTGTGACGAGATTCCCAATTTGCATCTGTATAAAATTTGATTTTTCATTCATCATTGATGGATAATAGAATGTCGCTTTCTGGAAATGCCTTTCGGGATCTTAGGATTATGTGGGATGCATCCAAATAGTGAGCTTTTGGTAAGTGTGTATATTGGTTGATAACTGCATAACATCATAAGAGATTTCAGAGCGCATATGGGAAAGATAGATAAATCTCTCAACCAGCCTCTAAAATTCACCTCAAATTCCCCTTGCCAGTCTTTTCTTTTGGGTTTGGATCTCATCCACATCATTCTTTGTTATAACAACGTCATCCATATAGACAATAAGAGATGTCTGTTTACATGTCATGTGCTTGATGAACAAAGTATGATCAGCATTGCTATGATTGTAACTAAAGGATGTCATAGCTAGTCACAAAACCAAGCTCTAGGGTACTATTTAAGATCATGTAGTGTTTTCTTTAACTTGTAGATTTTCTCTTCTGATCATGTGGTAGTAAGCCCAGGTGGTCGACACATATATACCCCCTCTTCTAAGTCTTCAAGACGAAAAGCATTCTTCATATCTAGCTGACTGAGGTCTAATCATTTACAAGCAACATAGAAGTGTAGGACCCCTATAGAATTCATCTTCGCCACAGGAGCAAAGAATTCCTGATAGTTAATCTCAAGGGTTTGAGCATATCTACTAACCATCAATCTAGTCTCGTATCTCTCAACAATTCCTTGAGAGTTCTGCTTGACAGAGAAAACTCATTTACACCCAACAATAGTCTTCCTTTGGGGAAGATGCAACAGATCCCACATGCAGCTTTATTCAAGAGTATGTATTTCCTCAAGTATCACTTCTTGTCATTTACAGTTATCAAGCACTTACTACAATAATGAATGGGGTAGAAATAGAAGTCATGGAGGAAACAAAAGCTATATATATGAAGAAATAATTACCCAAACCTCCCCTGTAAACTAGCATAATTAGTGAGAGCACCCCTCTTATTTTCGAAATTACAAAGAACTCCCCTTAAGTTTTCATTTCATTACCAAAACCTCCCCTGATCTTTTCATTTCATTGCATTCATGAAGAAAAATACCCCCTGGACACTGTTCACCGAGGGGGGTGTTTTTGTGCATGGATGTTATGAAATTAAATCTTCAAGGAAGGTTTTTGTAATGAAATGAAAACTTTAGGGGAAGTTTTTGTAATTTCGAAAATAAGAGGGGTGTTGTCAGTAATTTAGCAAAGTTAGAGGGGAGGTCCCGGTAAATGGCCCTATATATGAATTAGTAAAAGAATCATATGACATAAAATGGGATGAAGGATATTGAGTACAAGATTGAATACCTATCCTAAGAGCAAAAGGAAGATTAATAGGTTCTAAAGATGGATTCGATGCCAACTTTGGTATTAGGGGGTGATCTTGTGTGTTTATTCCTTTGTTTCTATGAGTGTAAACCTGCTAAGGGTGTTGAATATCTTCTCTTGACCAATGGGTTTAGTAGTAGAAGGAATATGAGAGTGATATGGCGGAGGAATAGGTAGAGGAATAAACAGGGAACTCACTTCCAGTGTAACTGAGGACTCCTCATGAAGTGGGGTCCCATAGTAGGCCTCAGATCAGGAAAAATGACATCCATGGCTACACAAGTCTTTTTTGGTCACATGATGAAAGCATTTGTAACTCTTTTGAGTGAGAGAATATCTAATGTGTCAGAGCCCAAGAATCAAGTTTGGTTCTGTGAAGCACACATCTAAAGACTCGAGGATGAAGTTGAGTAGAACTCACCTGAAGGATACTAAGGTGGGTTTTGTACCCAAGGACACAGATATACATTGGATTAATGAGATAGGCAGCAATAAGAATAGCGCCCTCCGGTAATATTTAAGGTGTATCTTGAGCAATAGTCACTAGGCCATGTAAAGTAGGTGATGATTCTTTCACTACAACCTCATTTAAGGCAGGAGAGTAGAGGCAAGAGGTTTGGTGGATAATGTTAAGGTCACTAAGATACATTTCAAATGAAGAGGTAATATACTCGCGACCATTGTCGCCACATATATTTTAATGTTTGTATGGAACTTTGTATAAACAATCTTATAAAATCATTTAAAAAGAGGTAACACATCTTTTTTGTTTTTCATTAAATAAACTCGGGTAGAATCAGAGAAACAATCTGTGAACATAACAAACCAAAAACATCAAGAGATAAAAGCTACGAGGCAAGGTTCTCAGACATCGGTATAAATAATATCAAAAGAAGTAGGGCTAGACAAGGAAACATGACCAAACAAAGTACAAAGATGTTTAATGAATTCACATATATTACATTTTAAAGTTTCAAAAATAAGAAGGGGATAGTAGAAAATAAATGTTTCATAGTAGAGAGGGATGTCCTAGAAGACAGTGCCAGGAATTCAAAACAGAAAATCGAGAAACTAGAAGAATCAAACACGGAGTCCATCGCACAATCCACCAGAGTCAAACACTTTCCCTGTCTCATGTTCTGAAACACATACGAAGAGGGAAATCACAGAGCAATTCATCATATTGATGAAGTGACTAATCACAAAAGAAGACTATGAGTAAGTTATGGACATGGACAAAAGATGATAGAGTGAGGAACACGAAATGGATCTTTGTTACCGAAGAGGAAATTTCATTACACTTGCATACGGACGAGATACAATTGGGAGACGGACACTCGCCATGGACGCTGGGTCCTCCAAGGAGTTTCTCTCAAATGAGAGTCCAAACATTAACTATCCAACAACATACTCAAACACGCAAACCCCTCCACCTTATATAGATGAGGGAGGGCAACACAATTACAAAATACTTTAATTAAATTAATTAATATTAATTAATTAATAAATACTAATTAAATACACGATGAAATTATCACAGTTGCTTCC
The DNA here is from genome assembly GCA_039583875.1 of Platanthera guangdongensis. Taxonomy (NCBI): domain Eukaryota; kingdom Viridiplantae; phylum Streptophyta; class Magnoliopsida; order Asparagales; family Orchidaceae; genus Platanthera; species Platanthera guangdongensis. The sequence goes on along the minus strand of CM077158.1, from coordinate 94,308,229 downwards.
ATAAGCACTCACATGACTCCCGCGAGAAGGTGTGCTTAGGCGGATGCATCACTGTAACAATATGTCACTCTTGAAAATTGACCTTATCCTCAAGGTTGTAATATCTCATCCTAGTTTATCAACAAATCAGCAGTCCGGCCGGATACAGCGATAAGCAGTAAACTAAGAAACAGTATTAAACTAGTACAAAGCAGGCATAAATGAAAAGTACTGAAATTTAACTTACAGCGGAAGTAGAAAGTGCAACTATGGGTAAAAATATAACTCAACAAGTTGAATTCACAGAGCCACTATAAAGATGAAAAACTAAGACTCTATTTGTTTGAGCATTTCGCAACTCCGTTTTGGGCAAACGCCGCCGGAAGGAGGGTAAACAAATGAACCTCCGGCGGCGTTTGCTCCGTTTCCACCCGCCCGCCTTGAGAAATGCCGCAAAAAGCTCCGTTTGGAGCAACCACCTCCCCCCTCCAGTTCGAACTCTCCGTTTCCACCCGCCGGATCGATCCGCCACCGCTAAAATAAATGAAGCCTAAATAACTGAATATCTGAAATACTGTAACATGTCTGCTACAAAGAAGAATTTTTAAACATTAATATTACAAGTTCCAATACTAAACAGAACGATACTAATAGTAAAACAACTGAAAGGAAAAATAAACTATAGGAGTGATCCATAAACACGCTCATACTAGGCGCAACTTCTCACCTGAGTCTCTTGTAAAAGCATGCCCAAAAATAAGTCAGCCCAAAGGAAGAGTAAGAAAAATATTCCTCCTAGTGACACTAAAATTATTCTAAAAGAAATGTATGCATGCCTTTTTGTTTAAAAATAAGTCTCATACTATAAAAAACTATATGCTAGTGTACTATGCATGTTTTTCTAAAATAAAGCTAACAAGATAAATCTTTGCTCTAATTAATCATGTTAAACACCATTACTCAAGTTCCAAAAATTTGGTTGACTAGGAGTTTCTAAGGTTCGGTCTAACTTGAGTTCTAAAATCACCTATGTTTGTCCTTCTTTAAAACCCTAGGCATAGTAGCTTCTACCGCACAATACTAGTATAACGATCTGAGTCCTACTAACGAACTCAAGTGTTCTAGTGTCACTCGGACAAAGACTCAAATCTACTAATCTTCTAAAACGGGATAACATCAACCAAACAATGTGACTCATAAGGTACATTACAACCCATGAAAAAGATAGTGCGTCTCTATCAAATACGGGAGGAGGTCTCAACCGTACCTACTAAACATCTTATATCTAGTACTACTCTGCTTGTGAACATACGTGCACGATAAAAGCAATTCATCATATTGTTTTATTCGACTACAAAACATATTCTTAAAGCCAATATCTCATGTTTGTAAATCTATAAGAGTATATTTATATAGGATTTGTATGGTCTAACTGTCTAAAATTCTTTTAATTTAATTACGAATAGCATATACTAGCTAGGAGATAATAGAACTACAAATCTCTAACAAAAGTAGCAGTTCCATACGACAATATTAATTTTACTGAATTATAATATACACTACTATACAAGATATCTGATATGTCTAACCAAAAAGAATAAGGATTTCTTACAGCAGCATTGCGGCGCTCGTACACCAAACGCGGTGGCAATAGACTTAACAAGTTATATCTTGGAACCCCCAAGAGTTCTCCAATAGATAACGATGTTACCAACACACTCCCCTCGAAACCCTAGCATGAATAAATCCAACAAAAGGGCTTACTAAAATTCTAAGATTATCAATTCATTTTGAGGGAAGGAAAAGGGATGCAAGTGTTTATACCTTTTTGCCAAAGAGAAATCAGAGAACTATACACAAGGTCGGCAATCTCTGAACGGGGAGGAGTTGATCGTTCTAATTTCTACAATTAAGAGTGAACACACTCTTCACCACATGTTTAAGGGGAAAAGAAACACTAATTTCTTAGAGGGATACATTAACTGATATAATTGAGGCGAGAAAAATCCCTTACTCGGACTAGGTACCTGGACAGATAAGTCCTACTGGATCGAGTTTTTGCTGAAGGACTGATCGCTGGAAGTGCTTCAGCGGTTAGGGTTAACAAAACCTAGAAAGGTAACAAGGGCATCAATAAAACTAGAGGGAGGAGAAGGATTTCATAAACTGATGCAGTAGAAAACCTAAAACAAAACCAAGTCCACTGCTTACCTGTGCAAAAAACGGGGAACAACTATCGATCGGCGGAGGATCTGTAAAGAAAACTTCTCATAGAGAGCTTCCTGTGAGGTAGGAGTTGTGGATTGAGGGAGGAGAAGGTAGCAGAGGTCTCGACACTGGGTGGGAGGCGAGGAAGAACCGAAAAACACCGAGGGACAAGCGTCGACCGACGACTGCAGGAGGAAGAGGGACGGTTTCGTTTTCGCACAGAATCGGGATCGACAGGGAGGAACGAAAAAGAAATCGCGATGGGGGTGGGGGGGGGGGGGGGTTGCGGGCTTTAACTGAGCGGCGAACCGGAAATAGTTACGAAAATTGCTTATGGGTCCACCCGGTGCGCCCTTTTGAGATGCTTTTGGGATTTCACTTTAATTAACAAAATGGCATTACCCTTTAACCCGAAGAGAAATTTAAATGCTCCGCCATCGCACTAATAGTTAAAACGCGTCGAACACAAACTCAACGACTAGAATTAATCAACTGATTAACGTACAAAATGTTAACCATACTAGCATCGTACCTCGCCGAAACGATGGCTCGATCAAAATCGCTCGCGATCAGACACTGTAATTTAATTATATTTTTGAGTCAAATTACGGGTGTTACAAATCTACCCTCCTAATAAAATTTTTGTCATCAAAAATTACTAGCATATCTGCATCAAAAAGAAAAACATAGTCTTCAATCGTCCGAATCTCAACTTCTCTTTCCTAGGTATACTCTGGTCGGCCACAGTTCATCCAAAGAACTTTTTACAAACGGGATCTCTCTGCTCCTGAGCTTCTGAATCCTTGAGTACATTATTCTGACTGGTCTAACCCCGATCCTAAGATCTGATTCGATTGGTGCTTCCGCGGTACTGATTATTTGACTATGATCTCTAACTGATCTCCCAGATAGGAGATGTGGAATACATCAGGTAGGCCACTTAATTCTTCAGGTAAGGCCACTCTATAAGCAACTTCATCAATGTGCTTCAGTACCTTGAAAGGACCAACGAACCTGTAGAAAAAAAGAGCAATGAATCTTGTAGGTTGTATTTCTTGTATAAACAGTAAAGTATGAATACAAATATATAGGAAGAGGGGAAGAGAGAAATCCCAAAAATACAACGTGGGACAAAACTTAAGACAAACTTGGGCCCATAAATGGGCCAGAATTACAATGAGTTTTTTCCTACTTTTCTACTATTTTCTAACACTCCCCGCAAGCTGGAGCATACAAATCGTAAGCATCAAGCTTGGATAGAAACTGTCGATATAATGGACGAGGTAGAGCCTTGGTAAAGATATCTGCAACTTGCTCAGAGGCTGGAACATATTCCAATTCAAGTTTCTTCAACTGGACCTTCACCCGAACAAAGTGACAATCAACCTCAATGTGTTTTGTTGCTCATGGAACACAGGGTTATTCGCAATATGTATAGCGGCCTGACTATTGCATAAATGAGTAGCATGTGAGGAGAGTTTGACACCCAAATCATAAAGAAGGCTTTCTAACCAAGTAAGTTCAGATACGACAACGTCATAGCACGATACTCGGCTTCAGGAGAGGAGCGAGCAACAACTGATTGCTTCTTGTTGCGCTATGTGATGAGATTTCCTCCAAAGTAGGTACAGAAACCAGTGGTGGATCGTCGATCGTCAAGTGAGCCCGCATAATCAACATCAGTGTACGCAATAAGAGATAAAGAGGAGGAAGGCTTGTATACTAACCCTCGTCCCGGGGCAGCTTTCAAGTACCTGAGGATGTGTTCAACAGCCTGTAGATGAGATATTCTTGGAGAATGCATAAAGCGACTGACCACTCTAACAACAAAAGAGATATCGGGTCTTGTAACTGTTAGATATATCAGTTTTCCTACAAAGCGTCGATAATATTCAGAATTTGTAAGTAGAGAATCTGATTTGGTTTCATGAGGACTTAGCTTGTGATTGACATTCATAGGTGTTTCCTCGGCTTTACAACCAGAGTAAACAACATCATGAAGAAGGTCAAGACAATATTTCCGTTGAGACAAGACCAAACCATCAGGTCTTCGAGTAACCTCAAGTCCAAGGAAGTACTGAAGGTTTCCCAGATCTTTTGTTTGGAAGACAGAGTTTAAGTGTTGTTGATCTGTTGAATCTTGGTAGAGTCATCGTCAGTTATCAGAATATCATCCATATAGACTAAGAGAATTATAGTCCCTGTTGATCGATGACGGGTAAAAAGAGAGAAGTCAACCGAGCTTCGTTGAAAACCAATATCACGAGCAGCCTTGCTAAATTTTTCAAACCAAGCTCGAAGGGGATGTTTGAGACCATAAATTGCTTTACGCAGTCGGCATAGCCTAGACTCTCTCGTGGTCTCAAACCCGAGAGGTTGGGTCATGAAAACCGTCAATTGAAGATCGCCATTAAGAAAGACATTTTTTATGTCTAGTTGATGTAATGGCTATTGTCGGTGAACACCAAGAGAGATGAACCCGTACAGAGTTTAGTTTGGCGATAGGGGAGAAAGTCTCCTAATAATCCAAGCCATGTTGTTGAGTGAACCCACGAGGCACAAGACGAGCTTTGAGTCGATCGATAGTCCCATCCGGAGCATGTTTAATGATAAAGATCCATTTACAGCTAACGCATGACTGGGCAGATAGAAGGGGTACCAGATCCCAAGTATGATTAGCCAAAAGGGCTGACATCTCAGCTTCCATTGTCGCACGCCATCCAGGGTGTTGGAGAGCCTCCTGCACAGTGCTAGACAGCGAAATAGAAGAAAAAGCAAGAGCAAATTTGAGCAGAGGATGAGAGAGTCGATGCAGGAAAATATAGTTGGCTATAGGATGAGGCGTAGAGGAGGGGGCAGGATCAGCTGGCCGCGAGATAGTACTGGTAGACGGGAGAAGTGGCTGAGCTCTGGAGTTCAGACTACGACGAGTGTAGACACGGATGAGAGGTGGTTTGGGTGATGGAGGTTTCACGTGGGTTGTTGGAAGTAGAGGAGGTAGAGAAGTCGTAACTGGGATAGCAAGACGAGACACAGGGTGCTCACACGAAGGAGCAGAATTGGAGGACAGAAAGGGTTGGTCCTCCATAAAAGTAACATCAGCGGACACAATTACTTTCTGGTCGATGGGAGAGTAACACATACCCTTTTTGAGTGCGAGAGTACCCTACGAACATACATTTGGTTGCTCGAGGGGCAAATTTATCCGTAGGTGGACCAAGATTATGGACATAGCAAGCACACCCAAATACCCGAGGTGGGAGAGGAAACAGATACTGAGAAGGAAAGAGGAGGCTAAACGAAGTGACAAAATTGAGGACGGGGGAAGGCAGACGATTGGTGAGATGACATGCAGCTAAAATTTCAAAGTTCCAGTATTTGATGGGTGCCTGCATCTGAAGCATTAAGGAGTGGGCAACGTCAAGAAGATGCTGATTTTTGCGTTCAGCCACACCATTTTGCTGAGGGGTGTAAGCACAAGATGTTTGATGTATAATGCCAAATTCAACACAAATTGAGGTGAACGTTCGGCGTACATTGTCAGTGCGAATAATTTTAAGCGGGGAAGAGAACTGAGTATGAAGTTCAGTAACGAACGTACGGAATATAGAAGTGAGTTCGGTACGATCCCGTAGTAAATATAACTATGTTACGCGAGAGTAATCTTCAATAAAGATACCAAGTAGCGGTACACAAATACACTAGGGACTTTATAAGGGCCCCAAATATCAGAATGGACAATGGATAAAAGAGTACTACTCCGATTACAGACAGGACTAAAATAAACTCGATGTTGTTTACCAAAAATACAGGAGTCACAAGTAAACTCATGCAAGGAGACATCCGGAAGAGCTTGCTTTAGAATCTGGAGGGGAGCATGGCCAAGCCGACGATGTCACTCAATGGATGAGACAACAGACAGGGTAGAAGGAAGGACATCAAGAAGATAGAGCCCATGAGACAGCTGTCCGCTACTAACAATATTTTGTGTTTGCCAATCATGCACAACAAAAGAAGATGGTGAGAATGTAACATGGCAATCAAGATCCTGAGTAAGTCGGCTAATAGAAAGTAAGTTGAACGGGGAGTCCGGAACATGAAGAACTGAGGTTAATGAGAGGTTGGGTTTAAGCTGGATATCAGCAGCTCCGGAGATCGGGGTGGAGTCACCATTAGCGACAGTAATGACCTTGGGATGAGGAGAGGTCAAGTATTGCAGCGGCTTCTGGCAAGTAATGTGGTGGGTGGCACCAGAGTCCACAATTCAGTGGAACTCCGAGATAGACAGGCTATACCTTAATTAGTGATGGAAGCCACGGAGCCCGAGGAGTAAACAATCACCCCTTGAAGTTGCTGAAGCTGGGTGCAGATAGCATCGATGTTAGACTGAGCATATGAGGAAGTCGAAGTAGAAGCCACAGGCGGAGACTTGGCCTCCGTAGAAGCAGCAAGGTGGGGTGGCAGACCATACTTACGATAGCAGGTAGCCTCCAGATGATTAAGCGACAAGAAAAGAGCAGACCGCACGGGAAGCCGCGGTTAGAAGCAGGAGAACCCGGCAAGGCCACAAGATGGAGCGGATAAGCCGGAGATCAAGCAGCCTGATTAAAAAGAGAACCAGACGGACAGAAACAGGCAGACCTGTCACGACCCGTCTCGACAAAATTCAGAGTGCGCTTCGGGCGAGCCGTGATGTCACAGGCATGGGCGGAAAGAAAGTCATGTCTGCTAAGCCGAATGCAGAGAAAACTTAAAATAGTTATGTTAAGTAAAAACATGTTGATTTTTATATGCAGAAGCTTTTAGAACATGATAGTGAAAAAATTTGAATGCACAAGTATTTTTAATAAAATTCCGAACACAAGTTTCGGATACAGATTTTTATGTCATGACATGTTTATATGAATGAACATGCAAATAATACTAAATTTTAGTACATATAATATATAAATAGTCTAGCAGTTGTCCATAATACCAGAAAAATGTCTGATTGTTTTTATTACATAAAGAAAATATTTGACGGTAAAAGAAATGTAAACATAGAAACTGGAACTTTAAGCAGATCGAGCTCGAGAACCTGACGGCGCTGACGAACACTAAGGCAATTCCAAAAAAAAAAAAAAAGCCTCAGAACATAGAAATAATCAGGTGAGCAAAGAAAAGTACAGAACAATAATAGAAGCTGAAATGTAGAGGTACCGGTTTTCATGAAGCAATGCTACCAAAACAGACATGCAAATAAAAGAGCTAAACAGAACAAATTAGCGTATTAGACTACTCCGGAGCATAGCCTAACATTATTCATGTAATATGTTATAAGCCGTGATCGATGAAGGGTGTAGGTGTTATAGCGGATGCACATGGTTCGCGATCAGATCTGCGTGCAAGTCTTATTGGAAAAGTAATTCTGCTTGTCGTGACCATGGCAGCAGCAGATGCCCAGTTAGACGCTACAATTCAAGGATTTGCTTACAACTACGATTTGTTTTCGAATTTCATAATTAGGTGATTTTTAACGAAAACGAAAATACTTAAAGTGAGCGATCAGACAAAAAATAAGTTTTACGCAGATAGACATATGAAACCAGACTCGACGACACAGAAGGAACCAAACAGTGAGTTTAGGTCTCGCGGGTTCGAGAGGTAAAGGTCAAAATATCAAGAAAATTTATTGAGTAAATTACAGAGGTGAGTTGACATGTGTCGGACCGTAGATATCGAGAACTCGCCTAAGTTAAACAAATTCTAGGTCACAGTTATCTTTCAAGAAAAACATGCGTTCGCTACCGAGCATGATATAGAAACACCAAACATATATTTGTTATTCATAATTCGTTACAAGTGTGATCTTTCAATTCAAATGTGTGTACGGTACGAGCGCGACATAACCCAACAATTTTTAAATCACTAGCCATGAGCATTAACAATGATCATTCAAATCTATTAATATTAGTGCTCAAACTTACTGTCTTCAAATTATTCATCAAAAGAGGCAAAATTCATTAAAGTGAGAATTAAAATTTCCTCCTTACACTAATGCATGTTAATTCCAATAGTCTAAAACCTACACTATTAATTTATCTAGTTCGACACTCATGAATTAAAATCATTTGACATATCAACTATATACATGGATGCAAACATGAAATCAAAGGACAGATACAATAAGTTAAACGCAATGCTTGCAAGAGAGAGTGATCTCTACTTGCCTTAAAGAAGCTGAAATTGGCGGCGGCTAAGCAGCACAGGCGAAATCAGAAACCCTAATTGGACCTGTATATGAACAACGAAAGAGACAAAGTATGATTCATTACGTTAACACATACATGATTCGATACATAGCTAAATCAAGAACCGCTAAGAAATTTCCTCCCTCAAAGGTGAGGGGAGAAGAGATTCTCACGCGGACACGAAAACTTGACGACGCCTAGGCTTGGGGAAACCCTAAATTGGAGAGGAATCTAAGCGATCCCGCCAAATGAATCGAGGAGCAACACCGGAGATCAAAAGCACAAAGCGGTTTAGACAATAATAACGGGGTAAAAACTAAGAATCGCAACGCAAACACAAATTGAGGACAATTAATCTCGAAGCAAGTACAAGAAAATCTGAAAAGAGAGGGGATCTTACCTCTGGAAGCTAAATCCGAGCCCAAGGAGGAGAGGGAACCAAACCCTAGGCGTACTTTCTCGGAAATCTCGGCCAAGAAGAAGATAAGGAGGGTTGCTGACCCGTGGAGGAGAGGAAAAGATGGATGCCTTGCTGATCAAAGGAGGAGAAGAAGGAAGCGGGGTTGCTGCCTTAAAAAGGAAGGAGAAACGACCGGCCCTTGAAGGAGATCGACGATGTCGTCAGTCTGGGAAGCTCTGTCGCTGCTTGGGGAGGAGGAGGAAGGGAGGACAACCACTACAGGAGGCAGAGGAGGCAGAGACGGGAGGCATGGGAGCGGCTGGAGGCAGGCGATGCGGCGCGCAGGAGAGTAGCGGGAGACGGGAGAGTTGCGGCTTGCAGGAATCGGGCGAGACCTGACATCGGGTTGAAATGAATCGGGGAGGGGGGCTCGGCCGGCTAGGGTTATAATAAGGAAACTTTAATACCCTAATTTACAAAAATGTCATTATTTGTTATTTTGGCTCTTTTTATACACGGGTTGTTACATTCTCCCCTACTAGGGAAGTTTCGTCCCGAAACTCTGAGAATTCGCCGAGCTGGGTCACTTATAGCGAAGATTCAGATGACATTCAATTCTAACAGGGGTTGCAGATCAAGGCATGAAAATTAACTATGAAGGTACTGAAAAGGAAAGTAGAACGAGCGAAGAGGCTCGCCAAGATCAGCAAGAGAGGTTGTAGATACTTACTACACAGATCAGATTCAAATTCACTGGGGAACTTTTTAGACTTAGTGGGTTTGGACGGATATGAAGGAGTGACTTCAGGAAACACAATAGTATCTTTGATTAGCTAGAAATTGAGCGGCAAGAAACGAAAATCCGAGAGCGAAAAGAACTTGCACGAAGGAAAGACAGGACACCAAGAGAGAAAAGAAACTGAATGACAATTAAGTATAGACAGAAGTGAGTCACGCTAAGGATGGAAGAGCACAAAATAATGCTGAAAAAATACAACAGAGCAATTCACAAGAATAAACTCATTTCTTGCTGACACTTAAAAGCTATCCAGAAGAATATACAGGAGGACCAAATAAGATTGACCGACACGAGAAATAGAAAGAACTAATTACAAAAATCAGGGACTACAAATTAGAGATTGTAACACATTTTCTACTGTCATGTACATAAATTATGTAATAATTACAGTATTTTCATTGAACAACTCTAGGTAATATTAATGCAAGTGCAATACCAAGATCATGTGCAATGTCAAGTAAAAAGAAAATCCATGTGTGACACTCATTATTGTTGTTCTTGGCTTCACATTTGTGCAATGATTTATGATACGAATGCAAATGAATGGATACACATGTCATATTAAGCGCCCATATCACTTAACATGTCATGCATATTAACACTCTAATGTTAGCGCACTTGAAAATATTAAATCGCCCATACAATTTAACATTCGCAAGCGGTGTATATTCTAGTGAAAATTCATATGCACAAAAAATGTTAAGTTTGTTCATAGCCCTCTAACATTCTTGTGCATACTACTCATGCTTATGAGTGAGTATGTGCGCGTTTCATCCGCGAACAACAGATAATGACAAAACGAGTGAAGAAATGATGCATGCATTTTTTTTATAAAGTTTAAAATATTTAATAATTACAAAATACTTTATCTTTTGAACTAACCTAACTCTGATAACAACTGTCACGGCCTGTCTCGACAAAATTCAGAGTGCGCTTCGGCGGGCAGTGATGTCACGGGCATGGGCAGAAAGAAAGTCATGCCTGCTAAGACGGATGCAGAGAATACTTAAAATAGTTTTAAAATAATTAATGTTAAATACAAATAGGTTGATTTTTATATGCGAAAGCTTTTAGAACATGATAGTGGAAAATTTGAATGCACAAGTATTTTTAATAAAATTCTGAACACAAGTTTCGGATACAGATTTTTATGTCATGACATGCTCAGATGAATGAACATGCAAATAATACTAAATTTTAGTACATATAATATATAAATAGCCTAGCAGTTGTCCATGATACCAGAGAAAATGTCTGATTGCAATTGTTACATAAAGAAAATATTTGATAGTAAAAGAAATGTAAACATAGAACCTGGAACTTTAAGCAGATCGGGTTCGAGAACCTGGCGGCGCTGCACGAACACTAAGGCAATTCCAAAACAGAAAGGAAAAGCCTCAAAACATAAAAATAATCAGGTAAACAAAATAAAGTACAGAACAATAATAGAAGCTGAAATGTAGAGGTACCAGATTTCATGAAGCGATGCTACGAAAACAGACAAGCAAATAAAATAGCTAAACAGAACAAGTTAGTGTATTAGACTACTCTGAAGCATAACCTAACATTATTCATGTAATATGTTGTAAGTCGTGATCAATAAAGGGTGTAGGTGCTACAGCGGGCGCACATGGTTCACGATCAGATCTGCGTGAAAGCCTTATCGGAAATGTAATCATGCTTGATGTGACTATGGAGGCAGACAGATGCTCAGTTAGACGCTACAGTTCAAGGATTTGCTTACAACTACGGATTTGTTTTCGAATTTCATACTTAAGTGATTTTTAACGGAAACAAAAAAACTTAAAGTGAGTGATATGACCAAAAATAGGTTTTACTCAGACAGACATACGAAACCAGACTCGACGACACAGAAGGAAACAAACAGAGAGTTTAAGCCTCGCGGGTTCGAGAGGTCAAGGTCAAAATATCAAGAAGATTTATCAAATAAATTACAAAAGTGAGTTGACAGGTGTCGGATCGGAGATATCGAGAATTCGCATAAGTTAAATAAATTTTAGGGCACAATTATCTTCCAAGAAAAACATGTGTTCACTACCGAACATGATATAGAAACACAAAACATATATTTGTTATGCATAATTCGTTACAAGTGTGATCTTCCAATTCAAATGTGTGTACGGTACGAGCGTGACATAACCCAACAATCTTTAAATCACTAGTCAAAAACATTAGCAATGATCATTCAAATCTATTAATGCTCGTGCTCAAACTTACTGCCCTCAAATTATTCATCAAAAGAGACAAAAATCATCAAAGTGAGAATTCAATTAAAATTTCCTCCTTACACTAACACATGTCAATTCTAATAGTCAAAACCCTACACTATTAATTTATCCAATAAGACACTCATGAATTAAAATCATTTGACATATCAACTATATACAGGGATGCAGACATGAAATCAAAGGATAGATACAATAAGTTACACGCAATGCATGCAAGAGAGAGAGAGATCTCTACTTGGCTTAAAGAAGCTGAAATTGGCGGCGGCGGCAGCTAAGCGGCGCAAGCGAAATCAGAAACCTTAATTAGAGTTGTATATGAACAACAAAAGAGATAAAGTAGGATTCAGTACGTTAACACGGGCATGATTCGATAAATAGCTAAATTAAGAACGACTAAGAAATTTACCTCCCTCAAAGGTGAGGGGAGAAGAGATTCTCACGCGGACACGGAGACTTGACGACGCTTAGGCTTGGGGAAACCCTAAATTGGAGAGGAATCTGAGCGATCCCGCCAAATAAATCAAGGAGAAACACCGGAGATCAAAAGCACAAAGCGGTTAGATAATAATAACGGGGTAAAAACTAAGAATCACAACAAATTGAAGACAATTAGTCTCGAAGCAAGTATAAGAAAATATGAAAAGAGAGATCTTACTCCCGGAAGCTAAATCCGAGCCCAAGGAGGAGAGGGAACCAAACCCTAGGCGTACTTTCTCGGAAATCTCGGCCAAGAAGAAGATAACGAGGGCCGCTGGCCCCTAGACGAGAGGAAAAGATGGATGCCTTGCTGATCGAAGGAGGAGGAGAAGGAAGCGGGGTTGCTGCCTTGAAAAGGAAGGAGAAACGACCGGCCCTTGAAGGAGATCGACGATGTCGTCGGTCTGGGAAGCTCTGTCGCTGCTTGGGGAGGAGGATGATGGGAAGACAGCCACGACATGAGGCAGAGGATGCGGAGACGGGAGGCATGGGAGCGGCTGGAGGCAGGCGATGCGGCGCGCAGGAGAGCAGCGGGAGACGGAAGAGTCGCGGCTTGCGAGAATCGGGCGAGACCTGGCGTCGGGTTGAAATGAATTGGGGAGGGGGGCTCGGCCGGCTAGGGTTATAAGAAGGAAACTCTAATACCCTAATTTACAAAAATGTCATTATTTGTTATTTTGGCTCTTTTTATATATGGGTTGTTACATTCACCCCTATTTGGAAAGTTTCGTCCTGAAACTTCCCGAAACTTTCTGAGAATTCTCCGAACTAGGTCACTTATAGCGAAGATTCAGATGACATTCAATTCTAACAAGGGTTGCAGATCAAGACATGAAAATTAACTATGAAGGTACTGAAAAGGAAAGGAGAACGAACGAAGAGGCTCACCAAGATCAAAAGGAGAGGCTGTAGATACTTACTACACAGATCAGATTCAAATTCACTGGGGAACTTTTTATACTTAGCGGGTTTGGACGAATACGAAGGATTGACTTCAGGAAACACAAGAGTATCTTCGATTAGCTCGAAATTGAGCGGCAAGACACGAGAATCCGAGAGCGAAAAGAACTTGCACGAAGGGGAGACAGGACACCAAGGAAGAAAAGAAACTGAATGACGATTAAGTATCGACAGAAGCGAGTCACGCTAGGGATGGAAGAGCACAAGATAACGCTGCAAAAATACAACAGAGAAATTCATAAGAAAAAACTCATTTCTTGCTGACACTTAGAAGCTATCCAGAAGAATATACAGGAGGACCAGATAAGATTGACCGACACGCGAAACAGGAAGGACTAATTACAAATATCGAGTACTAGAAATTAGAGATTTTAAAACATTTCCTACTGTCATATACATAAATTATATAATAATAACAGCATTTTCATTGGACAACTCTAGGTAATAATCATGCAAGTGCAATAACGAGATCACGGGCAATGTCAAGCAAATAGAAAATTCATGTGTGTACAATCATTATTGTTGTTCCTAGCTTCACACTTATGTAATGATTTATGATATGAACGCAAATGCATGGATACACATGTCATGTTAAACGCTCATATTACTTAAAATGTCATGCATATTAGGACTTTAATGTCAGCGCAATTGAAAATATTAAACCGCTCATACAATTTAATATTCACGGCGGTGTATATCATAGTGGAAATTCATATGCAAAAAATGTAAAGTTTGCTCATAGCCCCTTAACATTTGTGTGCATACTACTCATGCTTATGAGTGAGTGTATACGTGTTTCAGCCGCGAATAACAGATAATGACAAGCTGAGTGAAGAAATGATGCATGCATTTTTTTATAAAGTTTAAAATATTTGATAATTACAAAATACTTTATCTTTTGAACTAACCTGACTCTGATACCAACTGTCACGGCCCGTCTCGACAAAAGTCAGAGTGCGCTTCGGGCGGGCCGTGATGCCACGGGCATGGGCGAAAAGAAAGTCATGTCTACTAAGGCGGATGCAGAGAATACTTAAAATAGTTTAAAAATAGTTACTTTAAGTAAAAGCATGTTGATTTTTATATGCGAAAACTTTTAGAACATGATAGTGGAAAATTTGAATTCACAAGTATTTTTAATAAAATTCCGAACACAAGTTTCAGATACAGGTTTTATGTCATGATATGCTCAGATAAATGGACATGCAAATAATACTAAATTTTAGTATATATAATATATAAATAGCCTAACAGTTGTACATGATAGCAGAGAAAATGTCTGATTGCAATTATTACATAAAAGAAATATTTGATAGTAAAAGAAATGTAAACATAGAACTAGGAAGTTTAAGCAGATCGGGCTCGAGAACCTGGCGGCGCTGCACGAACACTAAGGCAATTCCAAAACAGAAAGGAAAAGTCTCAGAACATAGAAATAATCAGGTAAGCAAAGTAAAGTACAGAATAATAATAGAAGCTGAAATGTAGAGGTACCAGTTTTCATGAATCGATGCTACGAAAATAGACAAGCAAATAAAAGAGCTAAACAGAACAAGTTAGTGTATTAGACTACTCTGAAGCATAGCCTAACATTATTAATGTAATATATTGTAAGTCGTGATCGATGAAGGGTGTAGGTGATATAGCCGGCGCACAAGGTTCACGATTAGATCTGCGTGCAAGTCTTATCGAAAAAGTAATCCTGCTTGTCGTGACCATAGCGGCAGACAGATGCCCAGTTAGACGCTACAGCTCAAGACTTGTTTACAACTACGAATTTGTTTTCGAATTTCAAACTTAGGTGATTTTTAACGGAAACGAAAATACTTAAAGTGAGCGATCAGACCAAGAATAGGTTTACTCAGACAGACATACTAAACCAAATTCGACGACACAGAAGGAAACAAACAGTGAGTTTAAGCCTCGCGGGTTCGAGAGGTCAAGATCAAAATATCAAGAAGATTTATCGAGTAAATTACAGAGGTGAATTGACAGGTGTCGGATTGGAGATATCGAGAACTCTCCTAGGTTAAAAAAATTCTAAGGCACAGTTATCTTCTAAGAAAAACATGCGTTCACTACCGAGCATGATATAGAAACACCAAACATATATTTGTTATTCATAATTCGTTACAAGTGTGATCTTCCGATTCAATGTGTGTAAGGTACAACTGTGACATAACCCAACAATCTTTAAATCAATAGCCAGGAGAATTAACAATGATCATTCAAATCTATAATGCTCGTGCTCAAACTTACTATCCTTAACTTATTCATCAAAAAAGACAAAATTGATCAAAGTGAGAATCCAATTAAAATTTACTCATTACACTAACGCATGTCAATTCCAATAGACAAAAGCCTACACTATTAATTTATCCAGTTCTGCACTCATGATTAAAATCATTTGACATATCAACTATATACAGGGATGCAGACATGAAATCAAAGGACAGATACAATAAGTTCAACGCAATGTTTGCAAGAGAGAGATCTCTACTTGCCTTAAAGAAACTGAAATTGGCAGCGGCTAAGCGGCGCAAGAGAAATCAGAAGCCCTAATTAGACCTGTATATGAACAACGAAAGATACAAAGTAGGATTCATTACGTTAATAGAGACATGATTCGATACATAGCTAAATCAAGAACGGCTAAGAAATTTACCTCCCTCAAAGGAGAGGGGAGAAGAGATTCTCACGCGAACACGGAGACTTGACGACGCTTAGGCTTGGGGAAACCCTAAATTGAAGAGGAATCTGAGCGATCCCGCCAGATGAATCGAGTAGCAACACTGGAGATCAAAAGCACAAAGCGGTTAGATAATAATAACGGGGTAAAAACTAAGAATCGCAACGTAAACACAAATTGAGGACAATTAATCTCGAAGCAAGTACAAGAAAATCTGAAAAGAGAGGAGATATTACCCCCGGAAGCTAAATCCGGGAGCAAGGAGGAGAGGGAACCAAACGAAATCAGAAACCCTAATTAGATCTTACTCAAGGCAGCTAAATCTCGGCCAAGAAGAAGATAAGGAGGGTTGCTGGCCCCTGGAGGAGAGGAAAAGATGGATGCCTTGCCGATCGAAGGAGGAGAAGAAGGAAGCAGGGTTGCTGCCTTGAAAAGGAAGGAGAAACGACCAGCCCGTGAAGGAGATCGACGATGTCGACAGTCTAGGAAGCTCTGACGCTGCTTGGGGAGGAGGAGGAAGGGAGGACAGCCACGACAGGAGGCAGAGGAGGCGGAGACAGGAGGCATGGGAGCGGCTGGAGGCAGGCGATGCGGCGCGCAGGAGAGCAGTGTGAGACGGGAGAGTCGCGGCTTGCGGGAATCGGGCGAGACCTGGCGTCAGATTGAAATGAATCGGGGAGGGGGGCTCGGCCGGCTAGGGTTATAAGAAGGAAACTCTAATACCCTAATTTACAAAAATGCCATTATTTGTTATTTTGGCTCTTTTTATATATAGGTTGTTACAAGACCGGACCATATCCCTCTGATATCATGTAGAAAATGAGAGCAATGAACCTTATAGGTTGTATTTCTTGTATAAACAGTAAGTATTAATACAAATATATAGGAAGAGAGAAATCTCAAAAATACAATGTGGGACAAAACCTAAGACAAACTTGGGCTCATAAATGGGCCACAATTACAATGAGCTTTTTCCTACTTTTCTACTATTTTCTAACAGAACCTATGACTCAATTTCTTCATTCGCTTGATTCGAAAGACTCCTCTAACTAGTCTGACCTTCAGGTAAACATAATTACCAACACTGAATTCCACTGTCTTGTACCTCTGGTCATAGTATTTCGCTTGGCGATCCTGAGCTATCTTCATGCATTCCTGGATGAGCTTGATATGATATGTGCTCTTATCAATCCAAGCTTCCCTGATGGAAGATCTTTCTTCACTCACAGCCTAACATAACGGCGTCCGACAGCGTCTTCCATACAATGCCTCAAAAAGAGTCATCTCAATGCTTGCCTAAAAGCTGTTATTGTAGGAGAACTAAACAAGAGTGATATACTTCTTCCACTTACCTCCAAAGTCCAGAATACACATCTGAAACATGTCTTCCAAGGTTCTATTCGTATGCTCAGTCTGACCATCTGTCCGGGGATGGAAGGCGGTACTGAAAAGTAGCATAGTGCACAACCTCTCCTGAACGTATCTTCACTCATTAGAAGTAAACTTGTCATCTCTGTCTGAAACTATGGTCTTGGAAACTCTGTGGAGCCGGACAATCTCATCTACATATAACTGCGCCAATATGAGACCCTGATTTGTCCTCCTATTGGAAATGAAGTGAGCAACTTTAGAGAGACAATCCAATATAACACATATGAAATCATTCCCACTATGCTGTCTGGGAAAGACATGAACAAAATCCATCAATATATCTTCAAAATTTCACTCTGGGATAGGAAGATGCTAAAACTTGCCCCCTGGCCTCTGGCATTTGGGTTTAACTAGCTTGCACGTTTCGCACCTCCCAACATACTCTGCAACGTCACTCTTCAAACCTGATCACCAGACTATCTTCTTCAAATCTGCATACATCTTCGTGCTACCCGGATGTATCGAATATCTGGAGTTATGGGCCTCAAACAATATGTCCTCTCGGAGGTGGCTAATATCTGGAACGCACACCCTACCACCAAGTAACAGTAAATCCTCTTATATACTGAACTTCTTCTTCTGGCCTGCCTGAGTCAAATCCCAAATCTCAACCATATTTGGATCTAAGTGTAGAGCTGTTTTGATCCTATCCTTGATATCACAAGTGATTTCCAGTCAACTCAATCATGCAGATCCAAAACTGGAGCGCGACACCACACTGATCTCTAGCCTCTCCAAATCTCGCACCAGCTCCTCATGCTGAGTAAGGAGGAAATAACTCGATCCTCTACGTCTAAGAGCATCGGCTACCACATTCGTCTTCCCCGGGTGGTAGTGAATGTCCAAATCATAGTCTGACAGAAACTCTAACCATCTGTGCTGCCTCATATTGAGCTCTTGCTGGTCAAAGATGTACTTGAGACTTTTATGATCAGTGAAAATCTCACAACAAACTCCATAGAGGTAGTGACTCCAAATTTTCAATGCGTGGATGACTGCTGTTAGCTCCAAGTCATGCACATGATAGTTCTTCTCATGAATTTTTAACTGCCTAAAGGCAAAAGCTATGACCTTTTCATGTTGCATAAGCACACAACCCAATCCTTGACCCGAGACATCACTATAAATCTGAAATCCATCTGACTTTGATGGCCAACTCAATATTGAGGCGGTCATCAGCCTATTTTTCAACTCTTCAAAAGCCAGTTCACACTCAATTGTCTAACTAAAAGCCTTACCCTTCCTGATGAGCGAAGTCGGCGGTAAAGTTATCTTCGAGAAGTCCTTACTGAATCTCATGTAGTATCCTGCTAAACCCAGAAAGTTGCGAACCTCCGTAACTGTCTTCGGTCACAGTCAATCCTTTATTAATTCTATCTTCTTCGGGTCGACAGAGAGATCTCTCTGACTGATAACGTGTCCCAGAAAAGCAACCTCTGATAGCCATAATTCGCATTTAGAAAATTTGACATATAGTTGGTTCTGGCCGAGCATCTCCAAAACGATCCTGAGGTGCGAGGCGTGATCTACTGCACTCCTGCAATACACCAAAATATCATCTATGAAAACGATAACAAAACGATCTAAGAATTCCTGAAACACCCTGTTCATCAGATCTATAAAAGCGGACGGGGCATTGGTCAGCCCGAATGGCATGACCACAAACTCATAGTGTTCGTATCTGGTATTGAAATCCGTCTTCTGAATGTCTACATCCCGAATCTTCAACTGATGGTAGTCTAACCTCTGATCTAACTTGGAAAACGTGCACGATCCCTCAAGCTGGTCAAACAAGCAGTCAATCCTATGAATAGGATACTTATTCTTAAATGTCAACTTGTTCAGCTCGCGGTAGTCAATGCACAACCTCAAACTACCATCCTTCTTCTTCACAAACAAAACTGGTGCACTCCAAGGCGGAGTGCTGGGGCAAATAAAGCCCAAGTCGAGCAACTCCTGCAACTAGACCTTCAACTCCGCGAGTTCTCTGGGAGCCATGCGGTAAGGAGACTTGGTCGTTGGTGTAGCTCCAGGTAGAAGGTCTATTTATAAATCAATCTCTCTAGTCGAAGGGACACCAGGTATTTCCTCTGGAAAGACATCAGGGAATTCCCGCACCATGGGTACCTTCAGCAGATCAGCCTTGGCTTCAACATTCATCAACACTAAAAAGGTTTCACAACCTTTGTTAATGCATCTGACAGCCTTGACGGAGGAGATAATTATCTCAGCGACTTCCCTCATGCCCTGGAAAATAACGGTGATCTGGTTGGGTCTTTCGAACTGTATCAGCTTATCCCTGCAGTCTATCTTAGCGTTTACCGCCGATAACAAGTCCATACTCACAATCAAATCGAAACCCGCAATAGGAAATAACAAAGCTTCTATAATGATTTACAGTTCTCCAAACTGCAATGATACCCTACATTTATCTCTGTTCTACAACAAAGATCCATTAGGCATCATAACCTCTAACGATACTGCCTCTGGAAACCTTTCTAAATCAAGCCTACGCACTAGCGATTCTACTATGAACGAGTGTGAAGCGCTCGTGTCAAAAAGAATCTTGGACGGTACATTATAAATCATAAGAATGTTTACACGAATGATTGAATAAAGAAATTAGCAGTGTCACTAAGGAGGATTAAATTAAATTATCTATATGACAGACACATACCTGTCACCACATCCCCCTGCTCCTTGGCTTCCTGTTGGTCAAGGCCATAAGCTCTAGGTTGCACCAGTACTCTTCCCAGAGTTGTTCTCGCGTTAGCACCCATTGGTGCTTTCCCATGTCAACTCTATTAGGGCCACCAACCTCAAACTTCGACTAGTTCCCAGAAGCTCCCTGATAATAGCGGGCTCTGTGTCTCGGTTGCTGACACTTATAGCATACCCCCGTTGTAGCCAAACACTCACCCAGATGGTGGAGGTAACACTTAGGACAGAGGGAGTAATCCTTGATCCTAGCTCCGGACTGATCACCTCTCTTACCATCCAATCTCTGCTTATTGTTCCAGTTTCAGCCCAGGCTAATCTTGTTATGTTGCTGTTGAGGTGCATCTTGAGGTCGCTTTGATCGGAAGCTGTTGCGTTTCTGAATTTTTTGTTAGTCAGCCTCCAACCTCCTTGCAGTGTCTACCAAACTCGTGTAGTCTGCGTTTACCATCGCCATCAATGGCTGGCTCAAGGAATCGCGCAGACCATCCACAAAACGACAATGCTTCTCGTTTTTGTCCCCCTGCATCGTGCCCGCATAACAAAACAAATGGGTCAGCTCCCGCTCATAAACCACTACTGTCTTGCCCCCCTGAATCAGCCTAAGGTATATCTCCTGGCGATTGCGGCGTTCGGACGGGGGAACAAACCAGCTAGCTAATGCTGTCGAGAAGTCATTCCAGGTGAACATGTTTGCAGTACGACCTGACAACGTAGGTACACACATGTCATTATGCTAAATGGATAAAGAAATCCAGGGAAAGAAAAAATTTTTAAACTAAGTCACTTACGAGCGGGGTTGTCCGCTAAATGCCTGGTCCACCACTGATGGGCCTTCCCTTTCAGGAGAAAACCCATTAATGGAACCTTCTTGTTCTTTGGGCACTCCATCACCTCGAGCAATTCACGGGTCTTAATCAGCCAATCATAAGTCTTCATCGACGTCTCCTCTCCAATGTAGTTGGAGGGATGAAGATCACGAAATTCCTCAGGTAGCGCTCTGATGTAAACTGAACTTCACAAATTTTAAATTTAAGCGGAATTATATTTGGCACAATGTTAAATTTTCTAGAGACTTAAGGACACCACAAATCGGAAAAACTAGCTTCCGGTTACCAAAGTTTAGGTTTAAGTAAAATGCGGCAAGCCACAAACCACGCAAGGAACTAACACCGAAAATAAGATAATGGTTAGGAATGTTTGGGGTAAGCGCGCACTACACTTGGATGTGACAATACCATGCTGAAATCATCATAATAAACCACTAATAAAGAGATTGAGAGGCGGAGGAGAGAAATCTCACTGGGAGGTCTCCGACAGTCGCAATCCGAGCTCTTCACGGGCAGTCGCAGCTGTCGAGGGAGTGGTCAAGCGATATGGCGGCGGTCGGGGGTTGTTTGGAGGAGGGGGAAAAAGGAGGGCAGCGGATGTTGGTGGCTTTGAGGAACAGGGGAGGTGGTAGGTGAGAAATGGTAGTGGCTGGATGAAGGGTTGGAGGGGCAAAAAAAGGGTGGTAGGAGTGCGGCAAGTTGAAGTGGATGCACGGGAGAACTACTGGAAGGAGGGCCAGAGGAAAGAGGGAGATCGGCGGGAGCTGGGTGTACTTTCGAGGAAGCCGACAGGAGCAGAGTAAAGAAAAAAGGCGATGAAGGCTGATTGGGATGGCGACGGGGCGTGGAAGGCTTCCGAGGGGCGGCGTCGTGCGAGCTTGGCGGCGGAACAGGAGCAGCGGCCCGGACGGGAAAGAAGATACTGAGGCAGCGGCTAATTTCTTTCCAAACGGGTCTAGGGCAACAGGGTGAGATGCAAGCATATTTATAGGCCCCTCCCCTCTCATTCTCCAAATATTTAAAGAAAAGAAAATAACAACATTAATTTCAGCACATATCCACCAACAATAATGCGACGACCCACCCCACCCAATCCAGACCGAACCAATCCATTTAAGGTCACGCGAGGTGGTCAATTTCACGTGCCGGCTAAAATAGTACAATCTAAGAAAACACAGTTCACACAATGACTTGAAAAATAAGATACAAGGATGCGACAGTAAATAAATGGATGCGCCAATAACTGTGATAAAAATAAATAACTAGAGTGACGGTGACAAGGTCACATCAGTTCCCCCGGGGTAGAGAGAACTCGACCCCGGTGAGACTGTGCTGATGACTGCAACTGAGAGGTCCGGGCGTCGACGTTGCACCTCTGGCACTGATCCAGCTGCTATCCAAGACGTCCCTGCCGCGCCAGGAGACCAAGTATCGCTAGTAAGCTCCCGCTCGCGTCTGGAACTCCCGAACATCGAGTACCTGGTCAATCTCCTTTGTGGTGGGTGTGAAGGCCGGCTGAAAGCCCGCGATCGTCCCGGACTCCAGGCTAGGTGGAGGCAAATGAACGGTAGGTGGAGGGCCGTGGAAAACGGAAAGGTCTGCTACATTAAAAATCGGTGAAGTACCGAATTCTAAGTGCAGATCAATAAGGTAGGCGTTCTCGTCCAGCCGTTTCCTTACCTGAAAAGGGCCAAAACGACGCTGCCGGAGTTTGTGGTACGACCCACTGGGAAATCTTTCCTTTCTGAAATGTACCAACACTCAATCCCCTTCCGGAAAAAACACGTCGCGCAGATGGATATCGACGCTGGCCTTGTATTTTTCGGATGTTACCTGCAACTTATTATGAATAACTTCATGCAAGGATTTTAAATTATCAATCCAAGTGGTAGTTTTAAAGGAAACACGCTCATGGGAAGGTAACGAGTGGCGATCAAGGAATGCAGAATGGGAAAGTCATAGACAATCTCAAAAGGAGTCTTTTGGGTTGAACGATTTATGGTACTGTTGTAGGCAAATTCGGCTTGGGCTAGTGTCAAATCCCACTGCTTAGGTTGTTCCCCCACAAAGCATCTCAATAGGTTGCCCAAACTTCGGTTGACCACTTCAGTTTGCCCATCCGACTGTGCGTGATACGCACTACTAAAATTTAATTGTGTCAAGTTTAATCCACAAAGTTTTCCAAAAGTAGTCCATGAAGCGAGTGTCCCTATCGGACGTGAACGTGCGTGGAACACCGTGAAGTCTAACTACCTCCCAGAAGAAAAGATTAGCTATGTGTGCAGCGTCGGAGGTCTTCCGACATGGTATGAAGTGGGCCATCTTGGAGAATCTATCAACGACTACAAATACAGAGTTGACTCCACGCGCTGCACAAGGGAAGCCGCTCACAAAGTCCATGGAGACCTCATCCCATGGCCGCTCGGGAACGGGTAAGGGAATGTACAGTCCGGTGTTCTGGGCTTGTATCTTATATAACTGCCACGTGTAACAGGCACGGACGTGGCTAATAATATCTTGTTTTATGCGGGGCCAATAATAGTGCGTGGTTGTCAAGTCAATCATCTTGGCCTACTCGACATGTCCACCCAACCCAGATGAGTGCAACTCAGTGAGCAGTGCCTCACGTAGTGGTCCCTGACAAATACATAATCTAGTGCCTCTAAATAAATACCCCTCGCTCACGCAGAACTGGCCCGTGGGGTCAGCTCCATGTAGCTGACAATCCGCCCACACATCACTAAAATTGGGATCTGTGGCATACATCTCCTTCTGGGGGTCTAAGACAGTCAGTCTAGGGTGTAGAGACACTAAGAGGTGGGCACGGCGGCTAAGGGCATCAACAACTCTATTAGTGACTCCTGGCTTGTGTCGAATGTGAAAGGTGTACTGCAAAAACAAGGCCCACTTGGCGTGGCGTCTGACCTCCTTTTGGGAGTTCAGGTGGCGCAGCACATCGTGATCAGACAATCAGTGTCCAGCACAAACTCGCGTTGTATCAAATAATGTCGCCAATGTCGAAGAGCCTGAACAATGGCGAAAAACTCAATGCCGTACGTCAAATAACTAGTTTTCGCGTCGTTCAGCTTCTCACTGTAAAATGCTACAGGTCGGCCTTCCTGGCTCAAAACAGCTCCAATACCTGTGTGATGCGTCGCAGTCCACCTCGAAAACTTTTTCAAAATCGGGTAGCGCCAGAACAGGGCCAGGCCCACTAGACATCTTCTCTTTCATGAGGAGGAATGCCTGTTTGGCCTCAACAGTCCAAACAAATTCCCCCTTTCGGAGACAATCAGTGATGGGTGCAATGTGGGTGCTAAAATTGCGGATAAAACGTCGGTAGAACGATGCTAGGCCATGGAACCCGCGGGCCTCCGTGATGTTCCTGGGGGTGGGCCAGGACTCTATCGCTCGGATCTTCTCTTGATCCACCTTAAATCCCTCAGAAGAGACAATGTACCCCAAAAAGGTGAGGCTGCTAGTGAAGAAAGTATATTTTTTTAAATTGATGATCAAACAATGTTCTATCAAAATTTGCAGGACCTGACGAAGATGTCCAAGGTGCTGGTCCGGGTCGAGGCTATAAATGAGAATATCGTCAAAGTAGACGACGACACAAGTCCCTATCAGGGGTCTAAGGACTTGGTTCATCAGCCTTATAAATGTGCTCGGTGCATTGGACAAGCCGAAGGACATGACCAATCACTCATATAAGCCCTCCCTTGTTTTGAAGGTTGTTTTCCATTCGTCACCCGGTCGGATCCGGATTTGGTGGTAGCCACTTTTGAGATCAATCTTTGAGAAAACTTGTGCTCCACTCAACATGTCAAGCATATCATCTAACCGAGGAATCGGGAAATGATATTTGATAGTGATTTTATTGATAGCGCGGCTATCAACACACATTCGTCAAGTCCCGTCCTTCTTTGAGACAAGAAGGGCAAGAACAGCACAGGGACTAAGGCTTTCCCTCACATGTCCCTTCTGGAAAAGCTCGGATACTTATCTCCTAAGCTCCTCGTGCTCTCTCGGGCTCATACGGTAATGAGGTGGGTGGGGCAGGCTTGCACCTGAGACTAAATCGATGCAGTGTTGGATGTCCCTCAGTGGTGGAAGCTAGTCGGGTAACTCGTCCGGGGTGAGGTCGCCAAACTCAGTGATCAGCGGTCGAACGGCCGCAGGAATCTCCATAGAGGTAGTAGGGGACTCCAGGCCGACTAATACATAGGGGATGATACTCTCTCGCATTTTGTGACAAAACTGTCTCTCTATCAAAAGAATGCGGGCTGATGGATATGCCATGGTGGTGAGCGTGGTCGTGGAGATAGGAGCCCCAGCTGGGGCATCCATCGGGGGGGGGGGGGGGCCGCCGGGTTCCTCTCTGGTATGAGGGGGAAAAAAGGGGGGAGGGGGAGGAAGGAAAAGAAAAAGAGGGGAGGAGGAAGGGGGAGGGGGGAGGAGGAAATGGGGAGAGGGAGAGCTGGGCCGAAGAGATTAGGGCGTGTCATGCCGTCTGTCTCTTGGAATGAAGCGCAGATGCCGATGAGAAGAGATTAGGGATCGTGATCACGATTTGCGAGTGAGAAGCGAGGAGTAATCATGCCAGAATGGCTGATTTTGGGCGGTGCTCCACCGCCTGGATGAAAGCTTGGTCGAATTCGATACTCAGAGCTTTTGCTTACAAATTTATTTCTTGCCGTCTGTGGTTCATAAACAACATCCATGGCCAGTGGCGAACCTAGAATTTTCATCGTATCCGGGCACCAAATAAACGATTTTGATTTTTGATTTTTTTTTAATTCAACATCCATGACTTGGAAATCTACCTTTTTCCAATCTGATGTTTAACATGGGTAAGGAAGGGCTAGCAGTTGGATTTGACACACAATTTCATCTTTTGGAAGGCTTTGTATGAGGCAGGAAGATACTTCATGTTCTAAAATATGAAAAAGACATGCATAGCACATATTTCTTGAACAACTGCAAAGAAATAAGTGGATATAAATGAGTATACTATCTTTACATCATAAAAACTAGACTTCAACATAATTGAAACTAAATAAGCTTTTATAAGTATATTAACCAAGCTAATTAATATACACACAGTGACAAGAACAATTATCAAATCAATGATGTACATAATAAGAACAATCATGTAAATAAAATACAATTCAAACGACAAATAATAGTAAAAACTGTTGATTGAAGACAAGGATAAACCAATATAAAATTTCAAACAAGTTGTTCAAGTCATAGCTCGTGTCTGTACATATGAGCTAATACAAAACAAAAAAAACACAACCTAAGGATTGAAAATAGAACAGTGTTTTGTCAAACTCAATTAACTTATGATCAGTATCTTGAAGTGCATTTGCTAGGAGTTTCTTCTCCGCATCTACCATGGAACGTGGCATCACGACCGCCTGAGCTCTTTGACTTCTTGCATACATATCGAGCATAGAGAGCAAATGCGGTGGTGTCGATGCAATCGAT
This sequence comes from Platanthera guangdongensis, assembly GCA_039583875.1. Lineage (NCBI taxonomy): Eukaryota > Viridiplantae > Streptophyta > Magnoliopsida > Asparagales > Orchidaceae > Platanthera > Platanthera guangdongensis. Next base: position 94,281,766 of record CM077158.1, on the reverse strand, counting down.
GCTTCACGGGGCACTGATTTGCTTACAAAAAAGAAAGCCGACTTTGTTGCAAGACATGCATGCACTTGCTGTCACGTTGAAGTCGTACTGCTGTTCCTGATCGATGACGAACAACAGTTTCAGTAGATACACATTCAGGTCGGGAAGCTTGCTCCACAGTAGCACGGGCGGATCGATTCGGATAGGAGTGCGGGTGTCATCCTCGATCAGTTTCAGTTGGATCTTGATCCAATCCTCCTGAATTTTGTTCAACGTGTCAAATTTCTTGTCACAAACGCATGGCTCACTGGTGGGGCGGTTGAATGTTGACAAATAGAATGACGACGTTTGGGTCGGAAACGATTCCGGTGGAATTTCAGGGCAGCAACATACGAGGGTCTCCTCTGATTGTTTTGTTTTCGCAATGTCCCGCAGCACAAGGACCGTTCATATGCGATGATGACTAACATGGAGACAATTGGATGATTGGATGCTAGGCGACTGCAACAAAGATATAATCATTTCTGCAATTAGATGGAAAAGAAACAAACATTGACACCATGCACCTAAATAAAATGTTTAAATTCATACAAATTTTAGTGCAGTAAAATAAAAATGATTATAATCTACAACATGTAGAGGAACTACACCAATTGAAATCCTTACATATCATTTAATTTGAGAGGTTGGATAGGGGGACTCGTGAACATCACATGTGAGATTATTGCCGCTCAAAATCCTGCTTGTGTTATCAAAGAGAAAAACATCAATATGGAATGGAAGGTAAATAGTTATTAATGTGAGTTTAAATGGACATATCTACAATATTTGAAGCTTAGAAAGCTTGCCAATAGAATCTGGTATTTTCCCAGATAGAAGGTTGTTTTCCTAGATCAAACTGGTCTAGCTAGAAAGATTTCAAAATTGTTCGAGAATTTGACCAGTAATATAGTTACCCGACAATGACCCTAAATTATTCAAATAATCAAACGATATTTCTTGGATCGATAGTTCAAAACGAAGGACTGATGACTTTGTTATTAAGTTGGGTGATCAAGATATTTCATATAGTGAGTGTTTTAAATATCTTGGATCGATAGTTCAAAAAGATGGATGTATTGAAAAAGATGTGACAGAGAATCCAAGTGGGTTGGTTGAAGTGTAGAGGCGCGTCGGGATCCTACATGATCGTAAAGTACCACTAAAACTTAAGTGCAAGTTTTACCGTACTGCAATTGTGTACACACCAGATTGTTAAGCAGTGAATTGTGTACATGTGCAAAAAATGGGAGTTGCAGAAATGAGAATGCTTAGGTGGACGTGTGGACACACCAGATTGGATAAAATTAGGAATGAAAGTATCAGGGATAAGACAGGAGTAGCGCCAATTTCAGAGAAGATGCGAGAATTCAAGTGAATTCTTTAAATAAACACATGAATCAATGGTTAGCACCTCCCCTCCCCTTCTAGTTCTAGACAGACCCCAAATATGAGCATATTAAAAAACAAAGACAAAAAACACAATGCGTGAGATGAGAGAAAAAACTAAATATATAGATATAAAGTGGTGTACTGGACACTCACCACGATTTCGCCGGTCGAGCTCGACGCTGAACTCGTTGGGGGGTTGCAGGGGGGCAACTCTTTGTGATAATTGTGTTTTATGCTTTCATTATTATTTGCAATATGTTGTTGGATCGTTGTTCGCATGCATACATCAAGGATTAGACAAAATCTACAATGACGTCTTGCATTGTTTAGAACTCACTCTCATGTCCTTACCCTACATCAAATGCGATAATTTTTTTAAAAAAAGATATTGTTTTTGAAACTTCTCCACATCTCTAACTACAAAAGCTTAACAAAATTTTTTAAAAAAAATTAGTAATTGAATGAGCAAAGGCAGAATGGTCTTGGAACTCTATTAAATACGCTCACTATATAGAACTAAAAGTTTCATTGCATTCTAAGAGTTGATCACTAAACAAGGAAATGAAAAATTAGACATCTCAAACATTCAATCTTCAACTTCATACTTTCTTGGACAATGGGAACAAAAACCACAACCATATGCTGAAATGCTGCTTCTCTGGTTCCAAGTTCAGAGCCGGAGGATACCAAAAAAATCAAGTGAATGCAGAAATTAAGAGTTTCTTAGAGCCCCATTCAATCACTTTCTCAAGATTCCTCCAGCTTATCGGTTTCTTCAACACCTTTGGCGTCCACAATCCCAATTCCAACTCCGGATACGACATTCGAGCCAGCTTTCAGTCGGTAACTCCTCCCCAGTTGACTCATCGGGAAAGAATTTCCATGGTTTCCTTTCCAAAATTTCAATGGAGAAGGGTCTGGTACCCATAAATCCACTGTCGGAGTCAGCAACACCCTCCAGAGTCGCTCCCATTACATTGCCAATCATGGGCGAAGCCTGTGCAAACATGCCCAGAGCCTCTACCACGTCGGCTGCACCCAGAGAATTTGAGCTGCAACCCAGAGAAGTTGCCCAGATTCTCAACTTCATAGTTGCAGGATAAAGAAAAGCCATGGAATTCTTATCATTTGACCAAACTACACGCAATCCTCGCCAAATCTCTGGACTCGGCTCCCGGAATCATCAAAATTGACACTTACGGGGATGTCGCCGCACAGCGTCGCCTCGATCTTCTTACCGCAGAAACAGGTGGTGGTGAGGGGTTTCTCGCAGGAGCCGCAAGCGCTGGTGTGGCATGATCGCTCACAGGTGTGACAATGCCAGTGTTGCAATCGGTTGCAGGGTTGGTCGCAGGTGAATGGTGATCGGCAACTGGAGCAGCACAGATCAACGGTGATCTTCCCGCATGGGCTTGCTTAGAAAACTGCAGAGGTAAAATGGTATACACGGAGAACCTGGTGAAGAGGTCGGCGGAGGCCTAGTCGCCGGAGAACAACGATGGTCGCAGGAGAGGAAGGATACCCAACAGCAGCGGCAAGAAGAGGAAGGAGACCCGATGCCCGGCGGAAGGAGAAGATGTCGCTGCTCGCTCTGTCCGTCGGGAAGAAGTGCTGTGCGGGTAAGTGTTTTTTATGTGTTTTTAAGTTTTTTCAGTCCGATCAAACTGCAGGGGCAAAATGGGAAAGACTTAAAATCAGTCCAATTCAGTCATCCTAAGTGAAGCCCGACCGGGGGGGGGGGGCGAGTCGCTGTGGAACACGACAGTTCTTCTAGGGAAGAAGAACCGTTTTGTGACCGCGATGGTCAAAGGAATAAGAGTTCCTTCGCCCGTTATGGATAGTGCTACGGTCATACTGCCACGGACGCCCCAAGAGAATATGACACACATCGAGGGGTGCAACATCGCACCACACCGAGTCAGAATAGGAAGGCCCAATGGTGAACGTCACGAGACATCGATGGGATATGACCATCGTGGTGCCACTAGTCACCCAGGATAACTCATAAGGGCGCTCCAGTTTCTGAATCTGGAGGTTTAACTTCTCTACCATGCTTTGGGAGACGAAATTCTCCATGCTCCCACTGTCAACGATAATAGAACAGTAGTGCTCTTGGATGCGTGCGGTGGTGAGAAAGATGTTGTGCCTCACCCATGCGTCATCACTCATCAGTGGTAGCTCTCGGAGTAAGAAGGCTATGCTGCAGAACACAAATCAACTGATCTGGCTGTTCGCCCTCTACCTCACACTCTCTCTCAAGGGGGTCCTCTGTCTCTCTGACTAAGTCGCTCTCCCAGATCTCGTACTCCGAATCTTGTCCATCGTCAACCTCAACAACCGCGGTAAACTGACGTCTCGGACACTCAGATGATTTATGTCCCAGCTCCATGCACTTGTAGCATCGAAATACGGGCTTAGAGGTGATGACCTCCTTCCCCTTCATGGAAATTGAAGAGGGGCCCGCAGGGGTAGGAGCTGGTAGCATTGGTCTAACAGTAGAAGGTAGACTCGGGGTAGGCGTCGTACTCGTCCTAGTGGTCGATGTCGAAGACGAGGAATAATGTGTCGGAAGGAGGGCCAGAGGAAAGAGGGAGATCGGCGGGAGCTGGGTGTACTTCCGAGGAAGCCGACAGGAGCAGAGTGCGGGAGAACGACGATGAAGGCTGGTCGGGATGGCGACGGGGCGTGGAAGGCTTCCGAGGGGCGGCGTCGTGCGAGCTTGGCGGCGGAACAGGAGCAGCGGCCCGGACAGGAAAGAAGATACCGAGGCAGCGGCTAATTTCTTTCCAAACGGTTCTAGGGAAACCGGGTGAGATGCAAGCATATTTATAGGCCCCCTCCCCTCTCATTCTCCAAATATTTAAAGAAAAGAAAATAACAACATTAATTTCAGCACATGTCCACTAACAACAACGCAACGACTCAACCCACACAATCCAGACCAAACCAATCCATTTAAGGTCACGCGAGGTGGTCAATTTCACGTGCCGGCCAAAATAGTACAATCTAAGAAAACACAGTTCACACAATGACTTGAAAAATAAGATACAAGGCTGCGATAGTAAATAAATGGATGCGCTAATAACTGTGATAAAAATAAATAACTAGAGTGACGGCGACAAGGTCACATCACACTCCATCCCTAAATCCCCTGCAGCTGGCACAGGAAGTGTTGCTAGATCTGTAGCAAGCGGTGAATTTCTGAATTTCATCACAGTTAAGTCCACCGCTCTAGCAATAATAGCGGTCATATCTGTCGGGTCTGACACTACTGGTGTTGTTGGTGCTGGAGGCATTGCGGGTGTCGTAGGTGCTGCTGGTGCTGGAGGCATTGCGGATTTACTATTATCATCTATAGCTATTTCAGTAGTATTCCGGCGAGAAGGCTCGCCTGCCACACCGGAATGGAGTTATTGATGTTTTTGACAAAAAGAAGGATCCATTATATATGATATGATATTCTTAAACACAAGCACAACTGAGAATTAGATAAAACTCGATGACTCTATCGTAGGAGTGATTCAGATGAAATCATATGACTGTGAATTTTTTGGGTCATGGGATCCTAAATCTTCCTATATTATCAATTGTAACATCACATCCTAGTTTATCAACAAATCAGCAGTCCGGCCGGGTACAGCGATAAGCAATAAACTAAGAAACAGTATTAAACTAGGACAAAGCAGGCAAAAATGAAAAGTGCTGAAATTTAACTTACAGCGAAAGTAGAAAGTGCAACTAAGGGTAAAAGTGTACCTCAGCAAACTGTATTTACAAAGTCACTAGAAAAATGAAAAAGCAAATAACTGAATATTTGAAATACTGCAACATGTCTGGTACAAAGAGAAATTCTTAAGCATTAACATTACAAGTGTCCAATACTAAACAGTACGGTACTAAGAGTAAAACAACTGAAAGGGAAAACAAACTATATGAGCAACTTCATAAACACGCTCATCCTAGATGCAACTTCCCACTTAAATCCCCTGTAAAAACATGCCCAAAATATGTCAGTCCAAAAAAAGAGTAAGAAAAATTATTCCTGCTAGTGACACTAAAATTATTTTACAGAAATGAATGCATGTCTTTTGTTTAAAAAAAGTTATTATACTATAGAAAACAATATGCTAGTGTACTATGCATGCATTTCTAAAATAAAGCTAACAAGATAAATATTTGTTCTAATTAATCATGTTAAGCATAATTATTCAAGTTCCGAAAATTTGTGTTGACTAGGAGTTTCTAAGGTTTGGTCTAACTTGAGTTCTAAAATCACTTATGTTTGTTCTTTTTTAAAACTCTAGGCAGAGTAGTTTCTACCGTGCAATACTAGTCTAACGATCTGAGTCATACTAACGAACTCAAGTGTTCTAGTGTCTCTCGAAAACAGACTCGAATCTACTAATCTTCTAAAACGGGATAACATCACCCAAACATTGTGACTCATAAGATACATTATAACTCATGAGAAAGATTGTGCGCCTTTATCAAACATGAGAGGCGGCCTCAATTGTGCCTACAAAACATCTTTTATCTAGTGCTACTCTGTTTGTGAACGTATGAGCACGATAAACGAAGTTCATCATATTGATTTATTCGATTAGAAAACATTTTCTTGAAGTTAATATCTTATGTTCGTAAATGTATAAGAGTATATTTTTATAGGGTTCATATGGTCTAACTGTTTGAGATTTTTTTAATTTAATTACGAACAACATATAATAGCTAGGAGATAATAGAACTATAAATCTCTAACAAAAGTAGCAGGTTGATATGATAATATACACTACTATACAAGCTATCTAATATGTCTAACCAAAAAAAATAAGAATTTCTTACAGCAGCATTGTGGCGCTCGTAGACCAAACGTGGCAGCCTTAGACTTAACAAGTTATATCTTAGAGACCCCAAGAGTTCTCAAATAGACAATGATGTTACCGCAACACTCCCCCTTGAAACTCTAACATGAATAAATCCAACAAAAAGGCTAACTAGAATTCTAAGATTATCAATTCATTTTGAGGAAAGGAAAAGGGATGCAAGAGCTTATACCTTTTTCCCAAAGAGAAATCAGAGAACTGCACACAAGGTCGGCAATCTCTGAACGGGGAGGAGTTGATCGTTATAATTTCTACAATCAAGAGTGAACACACTCTTCACAACATGCATAAGGGGAAAGAAACACTAATTTCTTAGAGGGATACATGAACTGAGATAATTGAGACGAGAAAAATCCCTTAGCCGGACTAGATACCTGAACAGATAAGGCCTACTAGATCGAGTTTCTGCTGAAGGACTGATCGTTGGAAGTGCTTCAGCGGTTAGGGTTAACAAAATCTAGAAATGTAACGCGGGCATCATTGACACAAGAGGGAGGAGAAGGATTTCATCAACTGATGCGGTAGAAAACCAAAAACGAAACCAAGTCCACTGCTTGCTTGTGCAGAAAACGGGGAACAACTGTCGACCGGCGGAGGATCCGTAAAGAAAACTTCTCGTTGAGAGCTTCCCGTAAGGGAGTTGTCGACTGAGGGAGGAGAAGGTAGCAGAAGTCTCGACACTAGCTGGGAGGCAAGGAAGAACCGGAAACACCGAGAGACAAGCGCCGACTGTCGACTGCGGAGGAAGAGGGACGGTTTCGTTTCCACACGGGATCGGGATCGGGATCGACTGGGAGGAATGGAAAAGAAATCGCGATAAATGGGGGGGAGGGGTTGTGGTCTTTAACCGAGCAACAAACCAGAAACAGTCACAGAAACCGATTATGGGGGTCCAACCGACACCCCCTTTTGAGATGCATTTGAGATTTCACTTTAATTACAAAAAAGTCATTACCCTTTTAACTCGAAGAGAAATTTAAATGCTCTGCCCTCGCACTAATGTTAAAACGCGTCGAACACAAACTCAACGGCTAGAATTAATGCACTAATTAACGTACAAAATTTTAACCATACTAACATCATACCTCGTTGAAACGCTGTCTCGATCAAAATCTCTCGCGATCAGACCCTGTAATTTAGTTATGTTTTTGAGTCAAATTACGAGCGTTACAAAGGTCAAGGTTAGAAGATTTGTCAGGGTCTTTAAAAGTATCGACAGTGAGAATAGTAAAAAAACGATGGCAAATTGGAGGAAGAATAAGGATGATTAAAAGAAGTGGTTAGGAGAATGGGTTGTATAGTAGGTGTAAGGGTGACTGCACGGGAAAAGAAAAAATTAAAGGGATGGGGGATAAAATTGCAGGCTGGCAGTAGGTTGTGGTGTGGTGTTCCCAATAGCTATCATGAGAGAGGGGCTGCAAGAAGGGAGAATAAGACAAGACATCATGTGGTCGTGTGAAGGGAACGCATTGCGGGAATGATAAAAGGTTGGAGGCGCGTGGGAAACGTCAGGCAGGGCAGACGACAGTTGGCGTTAGGCAGCAAAAGAAAGAAAGAATGATACAGTTGTGAGCAGGTTCGTCATAAAAGGAGGGAGCTGATTCTTCTAGGTATCGGGGCCAACGAAGGAGCCATGGGGAAGGCCCGGAACTCAGGTCGCAGGGGGTCGATGTCGACAACGTGTGGTACGGCGAGGGATGTTCCGGCGCAAGCAGGTTGGTGGAGAGATGTCGTAGGCAGCACTAGACGGGAGGAGCAACGATGAAGACGTCACACTGAGCTTGAAACAGTTGTGTGGGCGTTATGAGTGACGAAGATCAGGAGTTGGGAGCGATATCGTCGAACCGCTACTGAGTTGCTGCAAATAGAACTGTCGCAGGAGAGACGACGAACTCGCCACGCTGAGCAGAAATTAGCAGGGAGTTGGGAGCTAGGTTATCAGACCATCGGGCGTTTGCTGTTAAAGGAGGTGTCGCCAGTGAGGAAGTCGCGTGTATTGCCCGAATGGCCTGGATGCTGCGAAGGAGGGCAATGATATCGTGAAGTTGGGTTGTGTTAGACTCATTAATCTCATATCGTGTATTCTGATTGTATGTTGTTCTCTACGTAATATATATCCCCCTTGGACCTCTATTGGAGGTACCAAATCATTCCAATACCATGTAACATGGTATCAGAGGAGGTTTAGGGAAAACCCGCACAGTCCCGCTCGATCCCGCTTCGTCGTCGATCCCGCTCCGCCCTCCCTGTAGTGCTTCGCCGTCAATCTAGCTTCCGCTCCGCCCTCCCTGTAGCGCTTCGCAGTCGACTTCGTCATCCCTGTAGCGCTTCTCCATGCGCGCCTCTGGGCGCATCCCTCATCCCGGGCGGAGGGGAGCATGCATTCGTGATGGCTTCCTGCCGCCGGCTTCTTGTTCGCTGATGCTCCCACAGTCAACCTAGATGTTGTGGGTTCCTCTATGCCACTAATTTTTGTTGTCGACCAGCGCCCCTTCTTCCTTCGCCGTTGATCTTGGTCATGAGTTCCTCAGTTACGAGCACCACTCAGTCGACTGTTCCCTCAAGGGATTCTACCAATACCTTTCCTCTGAATGCGAGGCTTGCTATTACTATCCTTATCTCCTCCAACTTCCAATTATGGAAAAAAGGGGTTACTATGTCCCTATCGGGTATCCGACGTACGCACCACCTTACCTGTCTCCCAACTCGTGATGTGGGAAGTACAAAATATGAAGATTGGTTTAGTGATGATTTCCACATCTTTGCTCTTCTCCTGAGCTCCATGGATCCATCTGTTCAGCAAATGTGCAAGAATTGTGACAGCACTAAGGAACTATGGGATACACTACATTTGATGTTCTCTCAGGCGAACAATCTCTCTCGTCTTGGTGAACTCTTCCCTAAGATGGCTGAGCTGAGACAAGGGGCGTGTCCTGTCACCGAGTACTTCGCGGAATGGAAGGTTCTTGCTGATGAAATCTTGGATCTTTGGGAGATCCCCTACAATAGGGAAGAGCATCAGGCCGAACGTGAGCATCTTGTACTTCTTTGGCTTCTAAATGGGCTTGATCCAAACTTCTCGACAACGAATACTGAAATGCTAGCGAGTCCTTCTACCCTGCAAACTGCTAGTGTGTACCATTGTCTGACTAAAGCCAGTTCAGCATGTACTCCATCTGCTTTACATATTTCCTCCGGAGAGTCGATGGCTCTTGCTTCTCGGGGTGGAAGCGGAACTAGTCGGGGGGGCACTCTGGTCTTCGTCGTGATACCGACATGAGACATTGTACCCATTGCGGGCATCGGGGCCACACGAAGGATACATGTTGGGTGGTTCATGGGAAGCCAGACTGGGTGACGTAACCTGAAATCTAGATTTCAAAATATTTAATATTTGGTAGCAAATATTTTAGTTATTATAAATAAAATCAGAGTTTTAAAAATTAAGGGGATTTTTTTAATTTTGAAACGAGGGCCGAGCGGGCCAACTCGAGATGTTTGCGCATAAGACCGTTCTTAACGATAAGGCAAAACAAGAACTGTTATTCGTTATTTGAGTAGAATTTGTCAGCGCCTAAACGGTTCGAATCATAGCGGGATTTATACGATCACAAGCACGTGTTACAACAATAAATTTATGGAATAAACGACAATTATAGTGTTTGAACGTTCGGCAAGCTCATTAATTACTTAAAGGCGTATAAATTTAATTCCAACTAATTGAGCAAGGATTAGGTGTTGTTACCACAAGAGGATCTCTACCATGTCAAATCTGTGGGCATGATCAAACCTCAAAACCCTGTCGCTGCTGTCGGGGAAACGCCGGGGCTGGAACTCCGCAGAGAGGAGGGATGGAAGAAGATCCGCAGACGGGACTTAGCCGATTGTAGTCGCACGGGATGGCACTGGGCTCGCCGGATTTACAGTTCCGGGTCGACGGCGAGTCCTTGGCCGTCGACGGCGGCGGCGTAAGGAGGAACGACCCGCCGGAGAAGAGATTCCGAAGTCGGCCGGTTTGGACTCACTCTCCAACCGGGCGGAGTCGACTGGCGGCGGAAGTCGTCGTCGGTGGCTCGCACAGGGACGGAGGGGGACTTCTGGCGTCGGCGTCGCTGGACTTGGACGGAGGCGTGAGCACGGGCGGCGGTACCGACAATGCAGGATATCAATTAGGTTGATTTCCTGCTGTCGGTACAGCCGCCCGTGCTCACGCCTCCGTCCAAGTACAGCGACGCCAACTCCAGAAGTCCCCCTCCGTCACTGTGCGAGCCACCGACGACGAACGGCCGACTTCCGCCGCTAGTCGACTCCGCCCGGTTGGAGAGTGAGTCCAAACCCGCCGTCGACTTCGGAATCTCTTCTTCGGCGGGTCGTTCCTCCTTACGCCGCCGCCGTCGACAGCCAAGGACTCGTCGTTGACCCGGAACTGTAAATCCGGCGAGCCCAGTGCCATCCCGTGCGACTGCAATCGGCTAAGTCCCGTCTGCGGATCTTCTTCCATCCCTCTCTGTAGAGTTCCAACCCCGACGTTTCCCCGACAGCAGCGGCAGGGTTTTGAGGTTTGATCATGCCCACGGATTTGACATGGGAGAGATACTTTTGTGGTAACAACACCTAATCCTTGCTCAGTTAGTTGGAATTAAATTTATACGCCTTTAAGTAATTAATGAGCTTGTCGAACGTTCAAACACTATAACTGTCGTTTATTCCATAAAATTATTGTTGTGACACATGCTTGTGATCGTATAAATCCTGCTATGATTCGAACCGTTTAGGCGCTGACAAATTCTACTCAAATAATGAATAATGGTTCTTGTTTTGTCTTATCGTTAAGAACAGTCTTACGCGCAAACATCTCGAGTTGGCCAGCTCGGTCCTCGTGTCAAAATTAAGAAAATCCCCTTAATTTTCAAAACTCTGATTTTATTTATAATAACTAAAATATTTGCTACCAAATATTAAATATTTTGAAATCTAGATTTCAGGTTACGTCAATTTGGTATCAGAGGATATGTGATTCGCTCCTATCGCGAATCACACGATCCGAATTTCTAAAAAAAATTTAAAACAAATCTATTTTAAAATATGTTGGAACCCTAGTTCTGATTTGTGCAAGAAACACTATTAGGAATATTAGATTGACCCAACATGTATAGTCATGGGTCATAAGACTATTTCCAGGACAGGTCTTTCAGAAGAACTCTCCAGAATTGCTGAAAGAAATCTGAACAACAGTTAAGAGAAAGTCAGAGAATCAGATCGACGATCTTCGAACGCAGTTCGACGAACGGCGATCTCCGGTCGACGAATTCTGAGTTGCTTCACTGAACACAGGTCGACGATCTCAAGACTCAAGCAAGGCTGTGTCGACCCATCACAGCAACTGTGTCAACACTCAACAGTTCTCTCAGCTCGACGAACACAGAAACTGAGCTCGACGAACTACAAGCTCCGGTCGACGAACGCAGGCAAGATATTCAGCTCGACGAACTACAAGCTCCGGTCGACGAACGCAGGCAAGATATTCAGCCCGACGAATCTAGCTAAGTTCGACGAATGTCGAACTCAGGTCGACGATCGATGAACTCGACGAAAGATCAGGTCGACGATTTCTGTGCAATCAGTAACAGTTGGCAGAATTAATTGAAGATTAATTACAGTCAACATTCCCAGTGAAAATAGCCGTTCAAACGGACAGTTATAGAAGAATTAAGTTATGATCAATTTCAAAAGCATCTTCCACTCTCGGGAATGTTCCTTCCGCCATCAAGATTAAGGAATTTAAATACAGAGTTTTGAATACAGAGAATAAAAAACAGTGAAAAAAAACGACAGAAAACGTTTTCTAAAAAGGAGGAACTCTGCAGCATCAATAAAATAATCATCAAAGTTCTTCATCTGCTACAGGCTTTCAAAAGACAACTAATCAATATCAGTCTAAGAAGCCTGCAGGAGACATCATCACTGTGAAGGCCTATCATCCTGCAGCAAGGCTTCCAGATTTTCCCTGAACCAATCAATATCTCAGGGGGAGCCTTTGCTAATATCATACCCACTTGAATCTTCTCTCTGATTGCTGACAGAGAAGATAAAATCACTCTCTTCCCCCCTCCTGTATAAAGGGTTGTCATCTCCCTTAAAAAGTGATTCATGGTTGCAAGTCTCCTACCAAAAGACTTGATGTTTTGGTTTTTGAGCACCTGATCAAAAGCTCATTGGTGGCAGGGCACCTGATCAAAAACCTGAGTGGATTCCTACCAGGGTGGTAGAAGAGTGGACTACCCAGATTTGGGGAACCGCTATAGAATCTTTGTGTCTCTTCTGTGTTGCTTGATTTCTTTCATACTTTATTGTTGTGTTGTGATTTGTTTTATTTGGGATTTAACTCTGATTAGTTTTAGTTAAGATCTATCACCTCTTACAACTTGTATCAGAGGTTATCACTCAGTTGCTGCAAGAGGGACTTTCAATTGGTATCAGAGCGAGGTTGGTTACTTTAGTTGTACAGGCTAACACCTGAACCAAAACGATCTGATAGATCTTAAATATCTTTAGAGTTATCATGGCACAAATTGATGAGTTTCCAAGCACCAGACTCCCCATGTCCAATCTAGATATGCTTGCACTATGGAAGACAAGAACTAGATTTTATATTGACTCCACTGATAAAAACATCTTTAAATCTATTTTGTCAGGTCCAGCTCAACCTCAGAAAACAACAAGTCCAAATGTTGTTCCATCATCTCAATGGACAGATGCCCAGAAAAAGATGAAGATTGTTGATGCACAAGCAATGAACATTCTGACACAATCAATGTCTGATGACATTTTTGAGGAACTTGCTGAATGTACATCTGCAAAAGAGATGCGGGACTCCATCACAGCAATGGCTGCTGGATCAGCAAAAGAAAGAATATTTAATGTTGAATCCATGAGTGACTCAGATGTTTCATCCTGCACGACTGAAGATGAAGAAGAGGCAAGAGCAAGAGAGTTTTGCCTAATGGCAATAAATGCTTCATGCAACAGACATGATGAAGAATCAGTCACTGATGAAGAATCAGAATGTGAATCAGAAGAGTATCAGGTTATCTCTTCCCTTGATTTTGACAACATAACTGAATTTTTACCAAAACAAATTAAAAAATTTCAGAAAATTTATGTTCAACATAGTTCGTCGAACGGAGCTCGACGAAAACTACACTCTTCGTCGAACTCAAGTCGACGATCTCTGCACAGAGATTTCTGTCAGAAAATCTTGATCGACGAAATAAATATCCTTTGTTGAACCAAGAACGACGAACGATGAACTCAGATCGACGAAAATATTTTTCGTCGAACTCATATCTTCAAAACAGAAATCTGTATCCTTTTGACAATTATAATCAAACTGAATATTCTTTTATTTCTGATTATTATAAAAGAGAACCAGGACCCAAGGTAATTTGGGTTCACACCTCCTAACATCTCCTTACAGGAAAAGATTCACCCCAGCTACTACAGAGGATATATCAGTGGCTGTTGGATTTGGGCAAGGAAATGAATATAGGGGGAGTTTGTTTGTTTTACCACAGAGGAATAGTGGTATCTGCTAGTAATCAAAAGCTATGTTTCCAGCCAATATAGAGGACAACTCAGTGGCTAAAAGAGAGGTTGTTAACTCTCTAAGTTATGATTCTAATCAGATTTGGGCAAGGCAAAGTTATTCTAGAAATAGCAGCAGCAGCAGCAACAACAGATTATAATTGGGCAAGGATCAACAACAGCTGTAACAACAGCAACAACAACAACAGAAGTACATGATCCAGATTTAATTGTATTTAATTGTCTTGTATTTTACTTATATTTATGTAAATAGTGTCCTTACCCAAATAGGGGGAGATTATTGGAACCCTAGTTCTGATTTGAGCAAGGAACACTATTAGGAATATTAGATTGACCAAACATGTATAGTCATGGGTCATAGGACTATTTCCAGGACAGGTCTTTCAGAAGAACTCTCCAGAATTGCTGAAAGAAATCTGAACAACAGTTAAGAGAAAGTCAGAGAATCAGATCAACGATCGTCGAACGCAGTTCGACAAACGGCGATCTCCGGTCGACGAATTCTGAGTTGCTTCACTGAACTCAGGTCGACGATCTCAAGACTCAAGCAAGGCTGTGTCGACCCATCACAGCAACTGTGTCGACACTCAACAGTTCTCTCAGCTCGACGAATACAGAAACTGAGCTCGACGAACTACAAGCTCCGGTCGACGAACGCAGGCAAAATATTCAGCTCGACGAATCTAGCTAAGTTCGACGAATGTCGAACTCAGGTCGACGATCGATGAACTCGACGAAAGATCAGGTCGACGATTTCTGTGCAATCAGTAACAGTTGGCGGAATTAATTGAGGATTAATTACAGTCAACATTCTCAGTGAAAATAGCCGTTCAAACGGACAGTTATAAAAGAATTAAGTTAGGATCAATTTCAAAAGCATCTTCCACTCTCGGGAATGTTCCTTCCGCCATCAAGATTAAGGAATTCAAATACAGAGTTTTGAATACAGAGAATAAAAAACAGTGAAAAAAAACGACAGAAAAGGTTTTCTAAAAAGGAGGAACTTTGCAGCATCAATAAAATAATCATCAAAGTTCTCCATCTGCTCCAGGCTTTCAAGAGACAACTAATCAATATCAGTCTAAGAAGCCTGCGGGAGACATCATCACTGTGAAGGCCTATCACCCTGCAGCAAGGCTTCCAGATTTTCCCTGAACCAATCAATATCTCAGGGGGAGCCTTCGCTAATATCATACCCACTTGAATCTTCTCTCTGATTGTTGACAGAGAAGATAAAATCACTCTCTTCCCCCCTCCTGTATAAAGGGTTGTCATCTCCCTTCATAAGTGATTCCTGGTTGCAAGTCTCCTACCAAAAAGACTTGAGGATTTGGTTTTTTAGCACCTGATCAAAGGCTCATTGGTGGCAGGGCACCTGATCAAAAATCTGAGTGGATTCCTACCAGGGTGGTAGAAGAGTGGACTACCCAGATTTGGGAACCACTATAAAATCCTTGTGTCTCTTCTGTGTTGCTTGATTTCTTTCTTTCTTTATTGTTGTGCTGTGATTTGTTTTATTTGGGATTTAACTCTGAATAGTTTTAGTTAAGATCTATCACCTCTTACAACTTGTATCAGAGGTTATATCTCAGATGCTGTAAGAGGGACTTTCAAAATATTAATCACTTTTTTTCAAAAAAAAAAATGAAAGTGACACAATTTTCTTATGTCCTTTTATTTTAAGAAATTTTATTTTATTTTAAAAACAAAATATTTTTATCTTATTAAAAAACAATAATCATAATAATAATAATAATTAATAAATAAATAAAATCTTATATACATCTATTTCTTTCGATGGAAAAAGGGTCGATCAGTTAGAAAACAGCGTAAGAGATTTGGCTCGACGAATGAGTGATATGATGAAAACCGTCGAGACGCTCACCGCCGGTATGGGTAGTGTCACACATATCATGAACGGACTGCGCACTTCTGTTAATAATATTGAAGGCACCTTGCACGCCAACCGCACACCTGCCCCGTTGGCCGAAAACGACCCTAAACACAGGCCTCGAGAACTTGCACGCCCCGATCCGAAAGCACACAACGAACCACGTCACCAACCCCATTGGGATGTGGGCATCAAGCTGGACGTGGGTGATTTCGAAGGGCGAATAGAGCCCGAGAGTTGTCTGGATTGGTGTGATAGGATGCATCGTTACTTAATTTGGAAACAATTGCCTCCAGCTAGGCAAGTAGAGCACGTCGTCCTTAGGCTAAAGGGGTCTGCCTTAGTCTGGTGGGGACAATTAGAGCGCGCCAGATTCAATTTAGGTTACCTCTCATCACCACCTGGAACGAATTTAAGTCCCAACTTAGAAAGCGATACGTGCCCCATGATTATCTACAGACTTTATATCGTAGATTCCATAATCTACGACAAGAAAAGTCAACGGTAGATGAGTACATTGATGAGTTCCTTGTCCTACAGTCGAGGCTAGATCTTCGTGAGGATGATGATATGACTGTATCCCGTTATCTTAATGGATTACGCTATTCCATACGAGATCAGCTAGAGTTGCACGACTATCGCGATTTAGGGGAAGTCACTAGTATAGCCCGTAGAGTAGAGTCACTACAGAAGCGCGCATCCGGAGTCAGATCTACGGATAAGTCTACCACGAGTGTCACCACTACCACCACTGCTAGGATTTCTGATTCCCCGCACCCTCGCATCACTACTGGGACTCCGACCCCGTCCACTAACCCTTCCAAGGGTAAGGAGATTATTGGGGCTAAGTCCAACACTGGAGTATTCTGATGCTTTAAGTGTATGGAGCCCGGACACAAATCATCTGAGTGCCCGCGACGCCACTTCGTCGCTATCATCGACTCCACGGATGGACGTGAGCCTGAGTATGGAGTTTACGTGACTGAGTCTCACCCTGAACCTGAGAACGAACACGAGACTGAGAATTTCATAGAGCTGGAAGGTGAACAAGCCGAACACTTAGTCTGCGTCTTACGATATAGCCTGATCACCCCTAGTGAGTCTACTGAGGATGATGATCGGAGACACAATATTTTCCGCACTACTGCGCGCATCAAGGGACAGTTTTGTTCTATCATTATCGATAGCGGTAGTATGGAAAACTTTGTTTCTCAGTACATGGTTAACATATTAGGACTGGATTTGCACCCGTTAGAAAAACCCTACAGCTTATCTGGTGTCAATAGTCACTTGACTATGCCCGTCACTCATTATTGTCCAGTAGAGTTTTCTATATGGGGCACGTACTCGGACAGAGTATTATGTCATGTCGTTGCTATGGATGTCTGTCACATCCTTCTAGGGATATCTTGCAATATGACCGGCATGTCATGCATGACGGCACGAGTAACTCTTATTCCTTTGAACACCACAGGCACAAGATCGTTTTTTACCCCAGAAGAACTGTCTTATCCCAAGAGAACGCGAGAGGACCTACACGACTTCTAGTTCAATTTTTGTTACCTCCACCACATTACTACTCACTGTCCTCCCGCCTGAACCCTCATTCTATGAGGCAACTCGTGGCCCAGATGTGTCATTCACCCGACACTTATCAAGTCCTGAGGTGCCACCTGATATTTTTTAGTTCACCGATACTATATGTGATGCACGTACACGCGTTACACCCCATCCTTTCTATTTCGAATTTAAAGGTTGTACTTTTAGTTCACCTCATTATCATTTGAAAAGGAGCAAATTTATGGAATTATACCAACGCAATAAATGTTTTCTATCATATTTATGGAACGTATTGCATGGGGAAAAGCACGTCAATCTCAAAGATAGTAGCGCCTATCACTCTCAGACCGATGAGCAGATCAAAGTCGTTACTGGAAGTTTGGAGAATTTTCTTTGGCAATTAATCGGTGAGAATCTACAGCAATGGAACCTTGTACCTCCACAAGCACATGTCACTCTCAATAATTCTAAATATCACTCTTATTATGAATCTCCTTCCGAGATTATTCATGTGTTATCCCGCCCACCCGACTGTCATCACACCTCATTCCATGAACGTATTTCATTCGACGCGCAAGCTCATATTAATTATTTAACGGGACTGTATAATTTTATTGCTAACAAAATGCAAGCCACCCGTGGAGATTGTGAATTCATGGTCGGTCGTTATCATCATGAGTTGTACTTTCCACCGGAGGAGTGGAGTTTGATTATTGCAGGAGTTCTTCCCTGTTTCAAATTCTGAAGCGTAACAAATCACCTGTCAAGGCCCCAGATATTCCACATGATTCAGCACCAGCGATGACATCTGCTCTCTCCCGTACTACTCTTTGCGAGTTCTCGCCAGGGTCGAGCGCTTTCAACCCCGAGGGAATTGATGCAACCTCTGTCGCATCAACTAATGCAAGACGTCACTAGGCATCACACATTTTATTTATGCATTTATTTATCATGTATTTCGTTTATCGCACAGTTGCTTTGATGTTTGGCTCCTTGGGTTGACCGTCCGATGAGACCCTAAATAAAAAGGTCTGGTAGTTTTAGTTGTTAGGACGTGACGGACAAGCTCATTAATTATCTAAAGCGTATAAATTTAAAATTAAATAGAGTAATGATATTAGAAAATAGTCCATTTGAAAATAAGTATTTGAAATAATTACATTGGTGGCCAGTCATGTTAAGGAATAAGATTACAATAAAATAAAATCACTTTGTTACTGTTTGGGCCGGCCCGGTTTGGAAACTGTGGAATGAAATAAAAAAAAGGAAAAAAATTGGTTGTTAAAGCCTCCACCAACAATTGATTGAAGGGAGAAAATCGGACAGCAGGAAATCAACCTAATTGATTTCCTGCATTGCCGGTACCGCCTCCCGTGCTCACGCCTCCGTCCAAGTCCAGCGACGCCGACGCCAGAAGTCCCCCTCCGTCCCTGTGCGAGCCACCGACGACGAACGGCCGACTTCCGCCGCCAGTCGACTCCGCCCGGTTGGAGAGTGAGTCCAAACCCGTCGTCGACTTTGAAATCTCTTCTCTGGCTGGTCGTTCCTCCTTACGCCGTCGTCGTCGACGACCAAGGACTCGTTGTCGATCCGGAACTGTAAATCTGGCAAGTCCAGTGCCATCCCGTGCGACTGCAATCGGCTAAGTCCCGTCTGCGGATCTTCTTCCATCCCTCCTCTCTGCAGAGTTCCAGCCTCGGCGTTTCCCCGACAACAGCGGCAGGGTTTTGAGGTTTGATCATGCCCATGGATATGACATGGTAGAGATCCTCTTGTGGTAACAACACCTAATCCTTGCTCAGTTAGTTGGAATTAAATTTATACGCCTTTAAGTAATTAATGAGCTTGTCGAACGTTTAAACACTATAACTGCCGTTTATTCCATAAAATTATTGTTGTGACACGTGCTTGTGATCGTATAAATCCCGCTATGATTCGAACCATTTAGGCGCTGACAAATTCTTCTCAAATAACAAATAACAGTTCTTGTTTTGTCTTATCGTTAAGAACGGTCTTACGCGCAAACATCTCGAGTTGGCCCGCTCGGCCCTCGTTTCAAAATTAAAAAAATCCCCTTAATTTTTAAAACTCTGATTTTATTTATAATAACTAAAATATTTGCTACCAAATAATAAATATTTTGAAATCTAGATTTCAGGTTACGTCACTGGGCCTCCAAACATCCTCCGTCATCTTGCTCTGCGTACTTGGCCGACTCTACTTCTACATCTTTGAATCCGAGAACTGTTGAAATATCTGAGGATGAGTATCGTCGCTTGCAGGCTCTCCAGATTGACACTCTGACTCATAGTGTTACTGTGATCCAAACCATTCAGCCTGTTTGCACCTCATAGCGTCCCGCCCAGTGGTTGGCAGATTCTGGTGCTTCTGATCAACTATACCCATTGTCGAGTTTGGTATCTGCAATGTGACACTTGACATGACTCTATCCTCCGTTGCACATGTCTCTCAATATGCTTACAACTTATTGTCAATTAGTAAGCTTACTCGTGATTTAAATTGTATTGCTAACTTCACATCTTCTGGTTACATTTTTCAGGAACAGTAGACGAGCTGTATTATTGGTAGAGTAAAGCTGCGTTGTGGCGTCTATGTTCTGGACGAAGTCTCGCATCTTGTTTGTTATGTTGCTTGGTCATCCGTCTATGCAGGTCATGCGTTGTCTGTATCCTGAGTTTGGGAAGGTTTCCCATCTCAGTTGTGAGTCTTGTTTGTTTGCTAAACTCCACAGAGTTAGCTATGTTCCTCGCCTTGATGTTTGTGCTTCTGCACCTTTTGATTTACTTCATTCTGATGTTAGGGGACCGTGTCCTGTCCCTACGTTATTATGACACAAATATTATGTTACGTTTATTGATGATTTTTCTCGAATGACTTGGGTGTACTTAATGAAAAATCGTTCTGAATTGCCGTCTATTCTTCAAAATCTATGGAATGAAATCTTTACTCAATTCTCTGTTCGTCTTAAGTGTCTTCGAACTTATAATGGTCGGGAATATCTATCTCAGTCTATGTCTAACTTTCTTTCTGACAAAAGTATCCTTCATCAAACGAGCTGTCCTGATACCCCCCAACAAAATGGTGTTGTGAGAGGAAAAATCGACACCTCCTTGAGGTCACCCGGGTCATTCTTCACCATAGGCACGTACCCAAACACTTCTGGGGTGATACAGTTCTTACCGCTGCACACCTCATTAATCATCTTCCCACGCATATCCTCGAGGAGGAGACACCCTATCACACTCTTTACCCAGACCTTACTGGTCCCCTTCTACCTTTGAGGGTCTTTGGGTGTGTTTGCTAAGTTAGGGATGCTCGTCCCTCTGTCTCGAAACTTGATCCTCGCACTTTGAAATATATTTTTCTTGACTATTCTCGGACTACTAAGGATATCGGTGTTATTCGCTCGATCTCCACAAATACATTATCTCATCGGATGTTGTCTTCCAAGAATCAGACTCTTACCTTTCTAGTGGATCATCATATCCTGACCATCTCTTGATGTCATCTTGGTTCCTCATCCTGCACCTGCACTTCTCTCTCTGACTGACCTTCTGGGTCCTCTTTGGGGGGAAGTTTACTCTCGTCGCTCTTCTGATAGTACATTAGTGCCACCACCTTAACCTACCTCTCCCACCGATGATATGTCGACTGTTCCTACGGAAGCACCTACTAGCGTGCTTACTGCTTTCATGCCAGTCAGTCCAGATCTCCCTATTGCAATCCAGAAAGGAAGTCGGACTTGTCGGGATAAACCTTTATATGTTAGTTCTTAACAGGGATTGTCAGCCTCTCTTACTGCCATGCACTCCACTCTGGATCAATATCGTCTCCCCTCTACCGTTGCGGAGGCCAAAGCTCATCCTGGCTGGGTGACTGATATGCACGATGAATTGACAGCTCTTCAACTTAACAACACATGGGAATTGGTCTCCTTACCTACTGGCAAGCGGGCTATTGGATGCAAATGGATATATTCTATCAAAGTCAATACGGATGGTTCCCTCGATCGCTTGAAGGCCCGCTTGGTTGCCAAAGGTTGTGCTCAAACTTATGGCGTGGATTATGACGAAACATTTGCCCTCGTTGCTAAGATGTCCTCTATCCGCATCCTGTTGTCGCTCGCAGCCTCTCATCAATGGCCCTTGTGCCAGTTGGACATCAAGAATGCATTTCTTCATGGGTCCTTAGATGAAGAGGTGTATATGGAACAACCACCTGGGTTCGTTGCTGAGGGGGAGCGTAACAAGGTGTGTCATCTCCGGAAGTCACTATATGGATTAAAGCAATCCCCTCGAGCATGGTTTGCTCGTTTCCGATCTATGGTCACTCAATTCGGCCTTACCCAGAGTACAAAAGACTCGTCTCTCTTTTATCAGAATTCTTCGGCTGGTACTGTTCTTCTTGTGGTCTATGTCAATGATATTGTCATCACATGCAGCAATTCTAAAGGGATAACAAATCTCAAGGCATTGTTACACTCCAACTGCCAAACAAAAGATTTGGGTTAATTACGGTAATTCCTAGGGATTGAAGTTGCTAATTATGATGATTCTCCCTTTATTTGCCAACGCAAATATGCTATCGATCACCTATCCGATCTTGGAATGTCTAACTGTGGCCCTATGGATTCTCCACTTGAACTAGGGGAAAAGGTCTTCATGTCGAAAGCATATCATTTGATTCACCAGAAAAGTATCATAGAATAGTTGGAAAACTGAATTACCTTACCATGACTAGTCCTGACATTGCTTGTGATGTAAGTAAGGTCAGTCAATTCATGACTGCTCCAACTATCTCTCAATGAGAATCAGTTCTCCGGATCTTCAGATATATAAAGAAAGTTCCTGGTCTCGGGATATCATACAAGAATCGTGGTCATTCTAATATAGAGGCATATTGTGACTCTGACTGCGCAGGCTGCTTAGCCACCTGAAAGTCAACCACGGGATTTACTATCTTTATGGGTGGAAATCGCGTCTCGTAGAAGAGCAAGAAACAGACCATGGTTGCTAGATCTAGTGCTGAGGCGGAATATCGGGCTATGTCCCACTCTGTTGCTGAGATCATTAATCCCATATCGTGTATTCTGATTGTATGTTGTTCTCTACTTAATATATATATCCCCCTTGGATCTCTATTGGAGGTACCAAATCATTTCAATACCGTGTAACAGGTTGTAATTTGATTGAAGTGGTGGATGATGGAGCCGTGCCCGGCGACTGAAAGGGAAGCGGACGGAGGGCGGCAGGTCGAACCATTGTTACCGAAGAGAATATTTCTTTACACTGCATATGATTGAGATATAATCGGGAGACGAACTCCCGTCAACTCTTCGACATTGGGTCCTCTAAGGAGTTTCTCTCAAATGAGAGCACAAACTTTAACTATTCAAACACGCATACCCCTCCCCCTTATATAGACGGGGGAGGGCAACACAATTACAAAATATTTTTAATTAAATTAATTAATACTAATTAATCAGTATTAATTAATTACCTAATATTAATTAAGTACGTGGTCAAATTATCACGGCGGCTTCCATAAGCGCTCGCATGACTCCTGCGAGGCGGTATGCATAGGCGGATGCATGTTGTAACAATTTCTTTCCTACAATATAGGAAAAAGACTCATCAACAAGACTCACTTTGTCTTTACCAGATAGAGGCAGGTATGATAAAAGACCTGAGGATGAGTCGGTCATTGGGTCAATGGCATCAGAATCTATAACCCTGAGTGAAAGAGCATACGGATACAAAATGAGCATCTTGTATTCCTGTGTGGGCATAGGAAGACGATGATGAGGCAATCGGCTCAAGAGGGCGACCATGCATCAAGCGTCAAAATGCATGCATCTCTTCATTAAAGAGGGAATCCAAAATGCAAGAAGAATCAAGGCAAACAACGTACGTTGGTGTATCATCTGAGACATCAAAGAGATGAGCAGAACGAGATGGAGATGGTCGGCCCTAAGATCGTCCACATCTGCATCCACCCTGTGGTGCAAATCCCCTCCTCCCTCTATGGAAGAAATCCATGAAATCTGAAGCACGTGTCCCAAATATGGCGTGTCTTGCCATAATAATCACACAAGAGGTCCGCTTCTATAGACTTCATTTTGTAGTCGAAATGTGTTGATCAGCAGCAAAGGCAAATCCTTCTAAAACAAAGTTGGGGCGCCAAGACTATTGCCGATCAAATTCCAGTTATACATGGATGTAAACTTTCATAAGAGATGGTATAGTAAAGCATCGGAGTATCTGAACAATGATATGATCAAAATCATGATAGAATCTATGTATGAATTCAAAGTTTAGATTGTGTTCTTCCAGAGCTCTAACCGAAATTTTTCCTCAAGGAACACCAAGAATGAGCAAGTGATGCAGGACGACGCGTAGGGTTTGCGCGTCTGTCGGCCTTTTACTAGGAAACCCTAAATGCATGCGACGAATAATTAATTTTGTCAATTTTAGAGAGGGCGTAGCATTTAAGAAATTACGCGACTTGGATTTTGAAAGCACAAAATTACTTCTTTTTTTAAAAAAAATGAATTTGCTTAAATAGGGTTCGATTTGAAATCCGGGAACGGAAGTTTGCAACTTTCGTTCTGTTCCCCGTGTCGTAGCAAAACGGAAATCGTGAACTCCAAATACGTTTTCGTTTGGAGTTTTTGATGTAGCATTTGCTGACAAAATTCGCACGAAAACCCAGCAATGAGTCTATTAACCTATGAGAAACTATAAAGGCACACACAAAGGAAAGGATAGAAACAATTACCTACGGAAAGATGCGTCTTTCCGTATCCGAAGTCGATGACAATCACGCGAGGAGCTTCTCGTCACCTTCGATCTTCGCTCCGAGGTTGGCCGTTATCGCACACGGGCACCAAGGAATTAAATCACTCCTCACACGAGGTGGTTCCACGGAATCACTCAGCAAAGTAAGGAAGCCACAAACTAACAAACCTAAAATTCACTCGCTCCCACACTAGAGGCTCCACGAAATCTCTATCATTCATGGTGGATCCACGAAATCTCAAGTACAAGAAATAATAACTCCTCTGTTAATCTCACGGCTGTCCTAAGACATCAACAACAAATATCCAGTCATTCATTGACCATAAAAAAACAATGTCACTGTTTTTCCCTTCTCTGTCAACAGTAGGTAAAAGCTCAGAGTTTCCTACAGAACTGTAGGCTGGAGGCAATCATTTCAAGCCGTAATATCACATTTGCTGTTCAACTTCTCTAATAACCTAACAGGAGCAATGATCAGTCACTCTTCAGCACAATGACGCTAAGTTCCTACAGGAAATCAAAGCTACAGGACTCAACTAGAAGCAACTTCAGGCTCGAAATACTCATGAACTGCACTCAGGAATCAGTCGCAACAGGCCTAACAGGAAATTAAGACAAAATTGGTAATATTCACTCACGGAATAACAACACCGTTCATTAACAGGAAAGCAACAAAGTTCAACTCAAAATATTCATCAATCAACCTAATACCTACAATTGCTCACACAGAGCTTAATCGCGCCTAAGTTCTAACAGCAGCAGGAATTAGACACTGTTCATCGTCTTCTTCGACGGGAATCGCACACAGCAATCAATTTCAATATCATCAAATTTTCATTCATCACCTAAAATTACAACAAATCCCTATTAATAGGGGTTCAAAGAACCAAGAAGCTTGCACATTAAGCCGGCGGTTTTGCGGGAGAACGGCCATGGCGGACTTGATCGTGGCAGAAGTTGTAGAAACCACTGGAAAATAGAGTTCGTGACGGCTGTAGAAGGGGAGGAGGCCGCACGACGTGGGGAGCGGTTGGATCGTGGCAGCCACGTGATCCTCGCACCATAGGTAGACAAATCGGGGTTGAGCTGAGCCCTAACTGTGTTGGCGTGCCCTTGCTGAACCGGGGGAAGAAGAAGCAGCTTTTTATCTGGACAGCTGGAATCAGGAAGGAAGATCGGGGGAGAGAACTGTGCAGGGTCGGCTGGACTACATTTGTTGAACCGGCTATTCATATATATATAAATATATGGGTACGAGTGACAGGCACGGGCCTCCGGCCCTCATGCCCCGCGCAACAGTACCCAGTCTAGTGACAGGCACGACCCTCCGACCCTACGGCCAATCGCGACAGTACCCGGCTGTCGACAACGGACTTCGCACGCACCCCACCCCCCCCCCCCCCGCGGGCTTTGCCCGCCCCCGTTAAAACCATATAATTTTAAATTAATTATTCAAACATTATAATTTGATTTAGTCGTGTGTATAACAATCTAAAATATTAAATAAATAAAACTAAAGTAATTAAGCTAAGTGTTAGCTAACAATTTAATTAATAAGCGTGCAATGTCATAAATAAAATATGCGCCAAAAACTTAATGGAAATGCTCTTATGACATAATGGTTAAGGTGAGTTTTTTTGAAGAGGAGGTCAGCGGTTCGATCCTTAGTACACACATGTTTTATTTTTAAATTATATATTGCGTTTAGTCCCACACCGGGTAAAAAGTTTGAGATTTCAAGTATAAATACAAAATCCAACCATAATTATTTGAAATTGTGCATTCCAGGTGGGTTAAGCAAGACCATATCGGGTCGGGCGGGCTAAACTGCCGGTAGGACTGTATTGGGTGCGATGGAATATTGGGCGGGGTAATTTTAATTTTTTAGAATTGAACGGACAAAAACGTAATTTCACATGGGTTTAGGACACCCTAGTAGTAGGTTTAGGAGACCTAGTTAAATGTGGAGAGAGAGTACGGTTTGATTAAGCTCGATCGGACGGTAGCAGAATTATCAAACCATGATCGGATGACTATTCTAATTTCGAACTCATTAGTTTATATTTCCTTTATAGTGGTAGAGATAATATATATATAAATATGGTTTTGTATTAATAGTTAATTTATATGTATATATATTTAAAAGTATTATATATATACATATATGTTTTACACAAAAACAACAATTGCAAAACTACAAAATTGCCAAACAACAATTGCAAAACTACAAAATTGCCAAACAACAACTGCAAAACTACAAAATTGCCAAAGTGACAATTAAAATTTGCACGACTCAGGGGGCCGATAGAGGTCCGGTCGGGTGCGACATCGGACACTTTTGCAACGACCGGACCTAGGTTGGTCTCCACCAACTCTCCCTCTCTCGAAATCACTCATCTCTGGTGAGTGCTCCGAGTGGTAGTATGGGAGAAGTTTAACACTTATGCCAACGAACCAAGATCTCTGAAAACCACCATCAGTAGTGGTCACTGTCCAACATATGCTCCGGAACCGTAATAAAGTATTCTCCGGGTGTCTCATGCTCAACCTGAAATTGGTAGTGAAAAATAGAAGGAACTACAATGAAAGGGTCAGTAGCGGAATGAATACTGGTATGTCCTGAATGTGGCTCCTCACTCTCACTCACCAACCCAGAAGAATCAAATGGAGGAGAAGGCAATGGAAATTCTAAAGCCTCATGCGAGTAATCGTAGAATTAAGTCAGATTGGCTACGTTAAAAACAGGATTTGCTCCCCAAACGGAAGGTATCTCAAGTTCATACGAATTTTGCCCAACCCAATTTACTACTCGAAAGGGTCCAGTTCTACGGTAGCTAGGTTCTTTACGGTACCAGATGGTAACCGTTCCGGATCTAGCCGAATCATAACCAAGTCATTCATTTTAAAACTAGTAGCTTTTTTATGCTTTTGTTTTAAAATTGAGTTGCATAAAAATCATAAATACTATGCACTTTTCCGCTCAATATATATATATATATATTTTATGCAATTCATGCAAATGCAAAGATGACTACTAGCACGACTAACGCCACAAACAGATGGTTTCAGATACTAAAAGCAACTCCTGAAAGTGGTACATGATCAGGGGATTCAGAGGGTGGATCATAAAAGAACTCATCGCGGGAGCGATGAACACGCAAGTGCAAATCAGAGACGTTGGTGATCAGATGTGTCAACATAGTGTGCAGACTGTCCCTGAAAGTGTGGGTGACAAGATATAACAACAACGAATCAGTGAGTGCACCCTCAAACTCGACTGTGTCACTAAAGATGGAAACATCCCAAATGTGCGGGGAACCCATAAATTTGCCATCTGGGGGTTCATCAGGAGGGGTATAATAAAATTCGTCGCAAATGCGACGCGTGCAAATGTAAGTTCCAACAACAGATGGAGCGCTCTCAGATAAAAGTGCACGAAGTGTGAAAATCATAATAAATGTGCTAAGGGAAAGTGAGGCATCAGGAGGCTCACCAGGTGGGACATAGAAGAACTCATCGCAAATACGATGGTCAGCAAGTGGTACGTCCCAGAACTCATCTAGAGTGCGAGTCACTAGATGGTTATGCCTCAGCACTATCAACATCAAGTGAGACAATGGAGCAAGTATCCATGTCTTAAAACTCGCAAGTATACTATTCAGAAAAAGCTCATTCGCATAAGGGCGAGGTGGCTCATCTGGAGGCTCCATAGGAGGGTCGTCAAATGACTCATCAGTCGAGTGATGGTCCTCCAGAAATGAATCCTCAGAAGGGGTCATACTCCCAGATAGGGCAGGGGTGACTACCTCGTGATCACTACTAAGCTCTCGGCTCCCGATCGTAATGTCACTCGGTGCGCCATCAGGTGTGGTGATGTGACTCGAGCCGTCATCGGGTGTGGTGATATGACTCGGTGCGCCACTAGGTGAAGTGTGCAAGGAATGTACACTCAAAATAGAGCTAGTAGAGATCGAATCAAGGACGGGTTCACTAAGTGGAGCAGACTCACCTGGGGGTTGACTCCACACATCTTGTATCAGGATATCAGACAGAGTGGGTGATATCTCTTTGGTGTGGGCAGTGACATGCTATTTTTGACCCTCAATGTCTATCATCCTGTTCGTCATCGGAACACTAGATGGATCACTAGGTGCGGTGTACTCTTGACGATAGTGACCTCTATAGGACTCGTGAGTGCAGTCGTGACGATCGTCCATAACATAATCATGACGTGTTCGTGGATGATCATGTGTCCTATGAACATACGGTGGTGGTTGCACATGTACAGACTCAGGTTCCTCATATAAATGAGACGTGTAGTATCGATAACTAGAGGTATACTGAACTCTATCCTCATAATATGGTGTCGAATGACCACTAGGATCCACTCGAGTACGAGGATAATAACGATGATAGTCATCATACTGATCGTCCCTAACATATTGTGAACGTGTTGATGGGTCAACACGATCTCGGGAAGTGGTATATGGTGCTCGAGTATAATCATCGTGGTATCGTGAAGATCTCCGTGACCGGGCACTATGTGTGTGAGTGTAAGGGTAGTCGTGATCCTCAAATAAAGGATTCCTCCTAAAGGTAGACCTTTCCACAAAGTGAAGAGGAACATCGTAATGTTCACGGACCGAATGCTCATCTCGAATTTGAGGCGGCATTGACGCTCGAGGGGGTATTTCTAACCTACTCACCCTACCTCTAAGGTGTGCTAACTTTTCACGCAACTGGCAGGTATTCTCAGTTAATGTCATCATTTGGTGGGCGAAGGTAAAAACCATTGGGGTGGTTGTTCCCCTTCGTTCTCATGGCTCGATTGGTCACGTTCAATGCGACGCATCTTATCTCTACGCGGATACATGCTAACACATAAGTCAAATGCAATATATGATTATGCAATAATAATAAAAAAAACAAACTTTTTTTTTTGAAAAAAATTTAAAATGATATCCGTGTTCCGATTCTACGCAGGGTGGATCCCAAAACTTAGAAAACTTTTGGAACCTGGCTCTGATACTAATTTGATGCAGGACGGCGCATAGGGTTTGCGCGTCTGTTGGCTTTTTACTAGGAAACCCTAAATGCATGCGACGAATAATTAATTTTGTCAATTTTAGAGCGGACGTAGAATTTAAGAAATTACGCGACTTGGATTTTGAAAGCACAAAATTACTTGTTCTTTTTTTAAATGAATTTGCTTAAATAGGGTTCGATTTGAAATCCGGGAGCGGAAGTTTGCAACTTTCGTTCTATTCCCCGTGTTGTAGCAAAACGGAAATCGTGAACTCCAAATACGTTTTCGTTTGGAGTTTTCGACGTAGCGTTTGCTGACAAAATTCGCACGAAAACCCAGCAATGAGTCTATTAATCTATTAGAAACTATAGAGGCACACACAAAGGAAAGGATAAAACAATTACCCACGGAAAGATGCGTCTTTCCGTATCCGAAGTCGATCACGCGAGGAGCACCTCGTCACCTTCGATCTTCGCTCCGAGGTTGGTCGTTATCGCACACGGGCACCAAGGAATTTTAATCACTTATCATTCATGGTGGATCCACGAAATCTCAAGTACAAGAAATAATAACTCCTCTCTTAATCTCACGGCTGCCCTAAAACATCAACAACAAATATCCAGTCATTCATTGACCATAAAAAAAACAATGTCACTGTTTTTCCCTTCTCTGTCAACAGTAGGTAAAAGCTCAGAGTTTCCTACAGAACTGTAGGCTGGAGGCAATCATTTCAATCCGTAATATCACATTTGCTATTCAATTTCTCTAATAACCTAACAGGAGCAATGATCAGTCACTCTTCAGCACAGGGAGGCTAAGTTCCTACAGGAAATCAAAGCTACAAGACTCAACTAGAAGCAAGTTCAGGCTCGAAATACTCATGAACTGCACTCAGGAATAAGTCGCAACAGGCCTAACAGGAAATTAAGACAAAATCGGTAATATTCACTCACGGAATAACAACACTGTTCATTAACAGGAAAGCAACAAAGGTCAACTCAAAATATTCATCAATCAACCTAATACCTACAATTGCTCACACAGAGCTTAATCGCGCCTAAGTTCTAACAGCAGCAGGAATGAGGCACTGTTCATCGTCTTCTTCGACGGGAATCGCGCACAGAAATCAATTTCAATATCATCAAATTTTCATTCATCACCTAAAATTACAATAAATCCCTATTAATAGGGGTTCAAAGAACCAGGAAGCTTGCACATTAAGCCGGCGGTTTTGCGGGAGAACGGCCATGGCGGACTTGATCGTGGCAGAAGTTGTAGAAACCACCGGGAAATAGAGTTCGTGTCGGTTGTAGAAGGGGCGGAGGCCGCACGACGGGGGAGCGGTTGGATCGTGGCAGCCACGCGATCCTCGCACCATAGGTAGCCAAATCGGGGTTGAGCTGAGCCCTAACTGTGCTGGCGTGCCCTTGCTGAACCGGGGGAAGAAGAAGTAGCTTTTTATCTGGACAGCTGGAATCAGGAAGGAAGATCGGGGGAGAGAACTGTGCAGGGTCGGCTGGACTACATTTGTTGAACCGGCTATTCATATATATATAAATATATGGGTATAATATATATATGGTTTTGTATTAATAGTTAATTTATATGTATATGTATATATTTAAAAGTATTATATATATACATATATGTTTTACACAAAAACAACAATTGCAAAACTACAAAATTGCCAAACAACAATTGCAAAACTACAAAATTGCCAAAGTGACACAATTAAAATTTGCACGACTCGGGGGGCCGATAGAGGTCCGGTCGGGTGCGACGTCGGACACTTTTGCAACGACCGGACCTAGGTTGGTCTCCACCAGCAAGTCAAAGAGATCGTACTCCTAGTAGAGTTCAGTAAACTCTAAGTAGTAAACAAAAGGAGTAATATCTTTCATTTCAGCGAATATTTGAGCGGAATTTCCCAATGGAAGTAAGTGGTCTCAGCCTCTTCCAAATCACAATCATCGTATATAAGAAAAAAAAGTCACAAGCAATGGATTACTGCACAGAGTTCGTGAGCTAGGACATGCTAAGGAATTCTCCAACTCCCAATGTATCTCATTCGGAGAGGTAGTGACGGGTTTCGTGGTGGCACCACTAACATATCCAAACATTCGCCGGTTTTTAAGAGCGAGAGATGGAACGAGGCCATGGAAGGTAATTCGAGCCATCCAATTATATAGAAGTGATCTGAGTGGTGTTACAATCATGACTAGCCCTGATAGATCCCATGAAAGTCAAGGAAGAAGAAAAAACGCCAACGTCAGACGAGGTACGGGAGATACAACACTCCCAAACATAAATTCCAGAATAGAAATCAAGAAATCATCCATTGATAGAAAAAATGGAGAAATTAGTGGTTTCTCATACAAAAAGAGGAAAACCCTAGATTCAACAAAGCTCACGATCCAACAAATAGATCCAAAAAATGAAGATATGTGATAGAGGAGAGGAAGAATGGCCATCTCCACAAATATGGTGGAGATAGAGTGCCAGAATGGTGATTAAGCACTCAACCCAAAAGATTTAGCACCCAGCTGCAAGGATCGGCAAAGAGCTTAGGAGTTGTGGATCTGACGAGAGAAGGGCTTAGGAGGCAGTGTGAAAAAGGATCAAACTGATTGGCAAGAGAAGAGATGCAGTCGTCAGTCGGGTCATGCGCAGCAAATGCGGAAAACAACTGAGCGAGAGACGGGTAACGAAACTTCTCGTGGATCTTATACCATGTTGCAAAAAGGATTTTTAATTAATTAAATCAATAGTAACTCTTATATATATATATATATATATATATATATAGGAGAGGGGTATAAGAGATATAAGAAGTAAAATGCTATAAAATACCAAATCCTAACATGATATAATTCACTGGGAAAGCAGAGATGTACCTTGTGAATATAACTCCATCACCACCCCATTTGACACATGTCACTGCAAGAGAGTGGCCTGTAAGAGAAATAATGCACCTCCTTGAGGAAATATCCCAAATTCGAGCATCCCCATCCTTGCTAGAGCTAACAAAACGACGACATGGAGCTTGCAAGTGTACAGGTTCCCAAGAAATACCAGTAATCCATTTCTTGTGGCCCTGAAGCACAATAAAAATAGTCTTTTTTTACAAAAATAACGTGCTGACATAATAAGAACAGGTACTAAGTAAAAGTCCTCAAATAATGAATCAACTCCAACTCAATAAATAATTGAGTAAAGTATGTTTGGCACCCTTAAAATTTACAGGAAAGAAATGCAACCCATGCAGTTTTCAATTAGACATTTGGAACCCTTATTTTTCAAATTTTAGTTAAACGAGGATAATTTTTTTTAAAATATAATAAATTCAATTTCATGTTATTTTTATCTGAAATTCTAGTTTTACACCTCAATAAACCACCTGTATTGACAAAACTTAATTAAATTCTCAGTTTAAATTGAATCAACCCTAACTCGCCACGAAACAATTCAGTTTGAAGTTTTTTATGGGGGTAAAAATGATAAGTCAGCTTAAAATAACTTACAATGGAATTATTTTCGTAAATTAAAATGTCCTTATTTGGCTAAAAGTTGAAAATTTAGGGTTTCAAATGTCGATTTGAAAGCCGAATTGGTCTCATGCTTAATTAGTAAAGGCACAAAGCGCAGGCGCGCGCCTGACGAGAGCAGGGCACAACAACATTCATTTTAAATAATCAGCATCAAACATTAATCTTCTTGATCAGATTTTTCATTCATTCTACTCATTAATAATTCATTACTATCATTATCTCTTAAGAAATAGAATCAATGTGCTCATGTGCATCATATTTAAGCCTCAATGTTGGATTATGTTTTACAAACACAAAATCATGCAAAACTTATTGAGTTCTTACATTATTTTTTTCTTTATTTTGAAAAAACATTATAACAGAAATCTCACTCAGGCGTGTCTTTTATGCTCCAAAGGCACAAGAAAGATGCACGAAGACGCAAACCTCTGAACTTGGTGAGCCTTAAGCCTTAGGCGCGCCTTTAACAGCATAGGTCTCATGTGTCTTTCCTATGGATGAATGAGGATATATGCACACAAGATTGTGCCTAGGAGTGGACACATATGCACTACAAGATGTTTTACTCTCTGCAACACCACCAAATATTTGAACAAAGGCATAGAACATAGGCTCCGTTTAGCAAGGTTGGAGCAGTCGTGAACGTGGTGGTTATGAATCATTGTTAGTGTTGAAGAGAGGGCTGAAACTTGTATATACTTCTTGAATACAAAATTACAAGTATGAGTACAAATATATAGGAGAGAAGAGGGAGAGACAACTATACAAAACATGTGGGACTAAACCAGAATCCAAAATGGGCCATATTAATGGGCCTATACATCATCTTTCCTAATATTCTCTAACACTCCCCTGCAAGCTGGAGCGTACAAGCCGTAGGCACCAAGCTTGGATAATAACTGCTGGTACATTTGTCGCGGTAATGCCTTGGTGAGAATGTCGGCAACTTGCTCTGACGCAGGAACATGCTCCAGCTCTAACTTCTTCAATCGAACCTTTTCGCGAATGATGTGACAGTCAACTTCAATGTGCTTGGTCCGCTCATGAAACACAGGATTCTTCGCAATATGGATTGCAGCCTGACTATCGTAAAACAAAGTTGTTGGTGAGGACAAAGTGACCCCCAAATCACCAAGAAGACTCTCAAGCCAGGTGAGTTCAGATACACGCAAGCTGGAGCGTACAAGTCGTAGGCACCAAGCTTGGATAAGAACTAATGGTACATTTGTCGTGGTAATGCCTTGGTGAGAATGTCGGCAACTTGCTCTGACGCAGGAACATGCTCCATCTCTAACTTCTTCAATTGAACCTTTTCACGGATGAAGTGACAGTCAACTTCAATGTGATTGGTCTGCTCATGAAACACAGAATTCTAAGCAATATGGATTGCAGCCTGACTATCGCAAAACAAAGTTGTTGGTGAGGATAAAGTGACCCCCAAATCACCAAGAAGACCCTCAAGCCAGGAAAGTTCAGATACAACGGCCGTCATTGCACGATACTCAGCTTCAGCAGAAGAGCGAGCAACCACAGACTGTTTCTTGTTACGCCAAGTGATAAGATTCCCTCCAAAGTAGGTACAGAAACCCGTTGTGGAACGTCGATCATCCAGGGAGCCTGCATAGTCCGCATCTGAATATGCAATAAGAGATAGAGAGGATGATGACTTATATATCAATACTTATCCAGGAGCTGTCTTCAAATATCTGAGGATGTGTTCTACTTCCTGGAGATGAGAGATCCGAGGAGCATGCATAAATCGGCGGACCACTCCAACAACAAAAGAAATATCATGTCTTGTAACTGTCAGATATATCAGATTTCCTACAAGACGCCGATAATACTCAGTGTTCGTAAGCAGAGAATCAGAGTCAAACTCATGATCACATAACTTTTAATGGGCATCCATCGGGGGTTTCCACGGGTTTGCACCCGGAGTAGCCAGCATCTTGGAGGAGATCAAGGTAGTACTTTCGTTGTGAAAAGACAAGACCATCAGGCTGTCGTGCAATCTTAAGTCCAAGAAAGTACCTGAGAGCCTCCAAATTTTTTGTTTGGAAGACGGAATTTAAGTGTTGTTTGATTTGTTGTATCCCTGTAGAGTCATCACCAGTAATCAAAATATCATTCACATAAACCAAGAGAATGACAGTCCCAGTGGATTAATGACGAGTGAAGAGAGAGAAGTCAGTCGAGTGAAGAGCCTTATAAATTTATCAAATCAAGCTCTGGGAGATTGTTTGAGACCATAAATAGATTTTCGAAGATGATATACACGAGACTCCCTTGTGGTCTCAAACCCGGGAGGTTGGTTCATGTAGACCGTTTCTTGAAGATCACCATTTAAAAAAGTATTTTTGATATCCATCTGATGGAGAGGCCAGTGGCGATGAACAGCTAAGGAGATCAGCACCCGAACAGAGTTCAACTTGACGACGGGAGAGAAGATTTCATCATAATTGAATCCCTGTTGTTGAGTGAACCCCCGAACCACAAGTCAGGCTTTGAGGCGTTCAACTGTCCCACCTGGAGCATGTTTGATAGCAAACACTCACTTGCAACTAACACAAGATTGACCATAAGGAAGAGGAACCAGATCCCAAGTCTGGTTAGACCAAATAGCGGTCATTTCCTCAACCATAGCCGCACGCCACCCCGGATGAAGAGCCTCTTGCACAAAGTTAGGAATATAGATGGAGGAGAGAGAGAGATCAAAATTGCGGAGAGGTGGAGACAGGCGATGCCGAGATACATAATTTGTCATGGGGTGAGCGGTAGAGGTTGATGTTCAATCGTCAGTTCGTGGGATAGCACCGGTGGAGGGGGGCTGTTGTAAAGCTCCAGAGATCGGGGTACGACGAGTGTATACGCGAAGAAGAGGCGGATTGGGTGGTTTAGGTAGAACAGGTGCCGGAAGTGAAGTGGGAAGAAGAGGTGGCAAGGAAGACGTGACAGGAACAGTTGGACGAGGTATGGAAGGGGAGAGAGGAGCAGAGGCGGACGGTGAGTCATGGAATGGTTGATCATCACGAAAGGTGACATCAGCAGAGACAATCACTTTATCAGTAGTTGGAGAATAACACATATAGCCTTTTTGAGTCTGAGAGTACCGGAGAAACATACATTTGCAGGCACGAAGGGCAAACTTATCTGTGGTCGGACCAAGGTTGTGAACATAACAAGTGCAGCCAAAAACACGAGGCGTGAGAGGAAACAAGGATTGGGGCAAAAATAGGAGACTAAATAGAGTGACAATGTCGAGCACATAGGAAGGCATGCGATTGATGAGATGGCATGCTGCGGACACAGCAAAGTTTCAAAACAGAGTAAGAATCTGCATTTGAATCATGAGAGACCGAGTAACATCAAGAAGATGACGATTCTTTCGCTCTGCCACACCATTCTGTTGAGGTGTATATGTACACGAGGTTTGATGTATAATGTCGAACTCTGTGCATAGGTTCGCAAATGTCCGGTTAGTGTATTCCCGAGCATTATCAGTGCGAATGATTTTTAAAGGAGAGGAGAACTGAGTACGAGTTTTCATAAGAAATGCACGAAATGTAGAGGTCAGTTCAGCACGATCTCTAAGTATAATCAGGTTAAACGAGAGTAATCATTAATAAAGTAACAAAATAATGATAGTCAAACATATTAGGGGTTTTATAAGGTCCCCAAATATCAGAGTGCGCTAATGATAAAGGAATATCACTCCGAGTACAAGTAGGATGAAAGGAAATACGATGACGTTTGCCAAAGATACAAGATTCACAAGAAAACTCATGCAGACAGACATCCGGATAAGCTTTCTTGAGAATCTGGAGGGGAGCATGCCCAAGACGACGATGTCAATCGATAGTGGAGACGACAGAGAGAGCAGGAGGAAAATCGAGGAGGTAGAGCTCATTCGACAGCCGACCCTTACCAATGATATTCTTTGTTTGTCGATCCTGTACAACAAAGGTAGAGGGTGAGAAGGTAACACAGCAATTAAGGTCTTGAATAAGGCGGCTAACACAGAGCAAGTTAAATGGTGATCCTGGAACATGAGGAGCAGAAGACAGAGAGGGTGGGTGTAAGAGGTATATCACCAACACCGGATACGGGGGTAGTATCACCATTAGCCACAGTAATGAACTTGGTGTGAGCAGTCATTGAATATTGCGGAGGGTGTTGCGAAGTAATATGGTGTGTGGCTCCCGAATCCACAATCCATTGGGAGCCCGTGAGAGACAAAATATACCTTCATTTGAAATAGACGCAACGGATCCAGAGGAGCGAGAGATCACCCTTTTAGTTGTTGGAGCTGAGTGCGTATAGCATTAATGTCTTCCCGAGCAAAGGCTGCAGAATCCATGGCAAGAGAAGTGGGAGGATCAGCCATAACAGGAATAGCATGATGTGGAGGCAGGTCATGTTTGCAATAGCATTTGGCCTCAAGATGACCATCCCGACCGCAATACGTGCACTTAAAAGGAGATCTGTCAGACCGGCCATGTCCCCCAGACGTGTTGCGTCCCCCACGGGCCGAGAAACCTCGAGCTAGCGGAGCAGGTGAGGTTGTTGTAGAAGAGCTGGAGAGAGAGTCACAAGAGCATCCTGGGGCGATGTAACCTTGAGAAGCATAGAGCACGCATCTGACAGAGATGGAGTGGTAGTAGATGAGAGAATCTGGGCCCGAACACTGTAGGTGAGAAGGAACTCGAGACATCATCATCGCAATGCCGACAGCTTCTTTCTGGGCCCGTTGAGTAGGCAGATCTGTAGTAGGAGGTTGATGCTGGATTCAGGCCTCAACCAGGGTCTTGGCATTAGCAACAAAGGAGATCATATCACCGGGAGCCCCAGGATCAAGGTTATGAAGATCCGAGATGATGTCGAACAAGTGTTGAAGACTATTCTTCCTAGAGTAAAAAAATGGACCTCCTCCCACATGGCCTTCGATGTATCATGATACATAGTCATCCTATAAGACTCGGTGTCCATGAAGTTGAACAGCCATGACTGGACCCGACATCATCCCGAAGCCACTCATCGGTGGGGGCGGTAGGAGTGACTCGAATCAAGTGATGGAGTCCTTTGGTCTGTAATAATCGACGAAATGAGTGCACCCATTCCACGAAATTCCGCTTCCCACTGAGGGAGATAGTAGTAATCCGGAGTTCATCGCGAAGCTCGGGAGCCGGAGTCGCAACACGATCAAGAAGAGTGGAGGCAGCATTAGGATCCTCGGAAGCCATAAAGAGAGCCAGCAACGACAAAGAGACAGAGTCCGCAGCGGTCACAGCGACTTAGCACACACGAGCGGGTAGGATAGAACCCGCAGCGATTACGGCGATAACACACCAGCGACAAGAGAGGCCGCGACCAAAAGACAGGGCCCGTTGCAGTTAGAGGCACACAAGTCGCAAAGAGGAAGCACGGACAGATACTCTACGACTAGGAAGTACCCCAGACGGTGAGTAGAGAACCCGCAGCGGCAAGCAGAGGCCGGCCGAATAGACGTAGCAGCCAGAAGCAGTGGACAGACACGGAGACTAGAAGCAGCGGACAGAAGCAGCGGCTAGAACCTGCGCTCAGAAGCAACGGATAAAAGCAGCGACTAGGAGCAGCAGATAGACGCGACAACTAGAGGCAGCGGACAGAAGCAGCGACTAGGAGCAGCGGCTAGAAACGCAGCGACTAAGAGCAGCGGATAGATGCGGCAACTAGAGGCAGTGGACAGAAGCAGTGGCAAGGAGCAGCGGATAGGAGCAGCGGCTAGAACCTGCGGTCAGAAGCAACGGATAGACAAGAGCGGGTAGCGGCGAGCAGAAACGCGGCGACTAAGAGCAGGAAGCCCGCAGCGGGTCGAAGGACGCAGAGCGGGTAGAGCGGTGGCGCGGGGTGGGGGGGTCCCACCTGTCAGAGGGAAGAGGGCTATAAAAGAGGGAGGGAGAGGAAGATAAGTGGTAGCCGCGAAGAGAGAAGAGTAGGGGCGGTCAGAAAAAGAGAGATCGCGGAGCAGGGGAGGGTAGAGGGAGGAAGCCGCACGGATAGCCGCGGTTACAAAACAGGTAGCCGCTCGGAACAAGAACCTCGCTTTGATAACATGTTGAAGAGAGAGTCGAACCATGTATATACTTCTTGAATACAAAAATACAAGTATGAGTACAAATATATAGGAGAAAAGAGAGACAAAGACAATTATACAAAACATGTGGGACTAAACTAGAATCCAAAATGGGCAATATTAATGGACATATACATCATCTTTCCTAATATTCTCTAAACATTCGTGATCGCACGACCTCACCTTTATCATTTTTTATGTTCAAAACTAGTTTTCTCTTCTTAGTGGCCATCATAACCATTGTCATGCCAAACATACATTCTATGGTGATGGTGTTTTTGTCCGAACTCACCGGAGCAAAAATGCCCTGCTAAACAGAGCCATAAACTCCAAAAGCCGAATCAATGAATAGTTAGGGCCTGGCATAGTCTAGTTATAAAGAACATATGATGTTGGAATGAATAACCACTAAAAGAAGTTAAGGTGAAATTTCAAAATTTTAAATGTCAAATCTTTAAATGATAATAGTATTCTACTATTTACTCTTTTTCTAATATTGGGATGGGAAATCTGTCAAAGAATTTAAGATCATCATCATCATTAGCCCTTTCTAACCTATTTGGTGTCTACTTGATGAATCTTAAAATTCCACGTGTTGCTGCAGTGTTGCCTGAGATTTAAAATCATTTAAGATCATATTCTAAGAAAAGTAAAATATAACTAAAACTAAATTTGAAAAAAGATAACAAAATACAATAGCATGATATAAAATGCAGTCGATTGGACATATTAGAGTCACGCAGAATTTACTATAAGTGGATTGCCGGACTGTTTCCCAGTTTGAGGATCCCATAGTAGAAGCTCTCCAGACTTGCTACCACTAGCTAAATGTTTTCCATCTGGTGACCATGCTATGCATAGAACCCAATTTTTATGTCCTAAAAACAAGATAAAATTGGTGAATATTCAAGCAATTGAACTTTCAAAGGAAAATGATATATAAGAAAATTTCAACCTCCATTAATTAAATATACTGACACCAAGAAAGAATAATGGATTTTATCCATAAATCAAGACAATCTTTAAAGCAAGTACCCCAACAGAAAATAAAATTTAAATATAATAAAAAGTAAATTAATGAATGACAGGAGGAAGACACAAGGAACTATGCCTAAGCTGGAATGCATGTGAAAGTGAGGCAAATAAGAATTGAGATGCAAAGCCTTTTTCTAAAACAGCTTAAGATGTTTTGTAGAAAATAGTGAAGGAGATAATATTAAGTTATAAGAAAGAATTTATCATATTCATCATCATTAGTCATAATCAAACCAATGTTTTAAATGGTGGAGGCATTGGGCGAGGCATTCACATGGCATGGCATGAAGTGAGGCACAAGGCCCTGCAAATTTATATTTTTAATCTATACTATATGTGATAGTGCCCAAAGCTTGTATGTATTATTCCAGTGTTTAAATACAAGGAGAGAATACAAATATATACGAGAGAAGAGAGAAGAATAAATCATATACATGATGTGGACTAAAGAAGGAGGAGAAAGAAAATAAATAAAGTGGGCCATTAAATGTGCCTTTTACATGGGCTTTTCCAATACTCCCCCGCAAGCTGGAGCGTACAAGTCGTATGCGCCAAGCTTGGATAGGCACTGATAGAAGAGGGTACTAGGTAGAGCTTTGGTGAGGATGTCAGCAACCTGTTCAGTACCCGGAACATGCTTGAGCTCGATCTTCTTCATGTGGACTTTCTCTCGGATGAAATGACAATCTACCTCAATATGCTTCGTTCTTTCATGAAAGACCGGGTTCTTAGCAATATGTATGGCAGCTTGACTGTCACATAGGAGGAGAGCTGGTGAAGGTAGTTTAACTCCAAGGTCAGTAAGGAGACTCTCAATCCATGTGAGTTCAGAGACCACAGCAGCCATTGCCCGATATTCTGCTTCTGCTGAGGATCGAGCAACCACTGCTTGTTTCTTGCTTCGCCAAGTAATCAGATGTCCTCTAAAATAGGTGCAAAACCCGCTAGTAGATCGTCGATCGTCGAGGGAGCCAGCGTAGTCGGCATCAGAGTATGCCACTAGTATAGGAATGGAAGATGAGGTTTTGTATACAAGTCCTTGGCCAGGAGCTGTCTTAAGATATCTGAGAATGCGTTCCACAGCCTGGAGATGAGAGCTTCGAGGAGAGTACATATAGCGACTCACGAGTCCCACAGCGAAAGATATATCAGGTCTTGTAACTGTTAGGTAGATAAGATTTCCAACTAGACGACGGTAATATTCTGGATTTGGTAGAAGAGAATCAGAATCCGAGCCCTGAGCACATATTTTGTGATTTGCATCCATGGGAGTGTTTATAGGTTTGCAGCCAGAGTAGCCTGCATCATGAAGAAGATCCAGACAATATTTGCGCTGAGAGAGAACCAGACCATCTGACCGTCTGGCCACTTCCAGACCGAGAAAGTACCGAAGATGTCCCAGATCTTTAGTTTGGAAGACGGAGCTCAGATGTAGCTTAACGCTTGTATGTGTCCAAGTCACTGCCAGTAATAATGATGTCGTCGACATATACCAATAGGAGAACCGTACCAGTGGCCTGGTGGCGAGTAAACAATGAGAAGTCAGCCGAGCTGCGAGTGAAGCCAATTTCCCGGAGAGCTTTGCTGAACTTGTCGAACCATGCCCGAGGGATTGTTTGAGACCATATAGCGATTTTAGAAGATGACAAACCCGTGACTCCCCGGTGGTCTCAACCCGGGAGGTTGTTGCATGTAAACCGTTTCCTGAAGGTCGTCATTCAGGAAAGTGTTCTTGACGTCGAGTTGAAATAAGGGCCAGTGGCGATGGACAGCAACAGAAATGAGAATTCGGACCGTGTTGAGCTTAGCGACCGGAGAGAAAGTCTCGTCATAGTCCAGCCTCTGTTGCTGGGTGAAGCCACGAGCAACCAAACGAGCTTTGAGTCTATCAATGGTCCCATCAGGAGCATGTTTGATGACGAAGACCCATTTGCACCCAACAGGTTTCTGGCCGGGAGGAAGGGCACCAAGGTCCAAGTCTGGTTCGCCCACAGAGCAGTCATCTCTTCTTCCATGGCAGCATGCCACCCAGGATGTTGAAGAGCGTCATGGACAGAAGTAGGAATAGAGACCGAGGATAGCGAAGTAGCCAAGGTCTGAAGAGGTGGAGAGAGGCGATGGAGAGAAACATAGTCCGCCATTGGATGAGTGGTAGAGGCCGACACCGGAGCAGCAGAACATGGAGAAGCCGAGGTCGAAGCCGACTGCAGAGGAGCAACGGGAGGAAGAGGGCGACGAGTATAGACCCGAATAACGGGGGGTCGAGGAGGGTCAAGGTTGGGAGGAGGCGGAGGGATGGGGGGGAGGTGAGTGGACGGGGATCACCGGCCGTGGGAGGGGGGTGTTGTAGGAGGTGGTGGTAGAAGTGGTGGTAAAGGAGGAGGGAAGAAGGGTTGATCCTCCCGGAAAGTAACATCAGCCGAGACAGAGACCTTCCGGGTGAGCGAGAGTAGCAAACATAGCCTTTTGGGTGCGGGAGTAGCCGACAAAAATGTGTTTGGCCGCACGGGGATCCAGTTTGTCAAGAGTGGGCCCAGGTGATGGACAAAGCAGGTACATCCAAAAACCGGGGGGTGAGGGGGAAGGCGGGTGTGGAGGGAAAAAGAAGGCTGAAGGGGGTAGCGTTCTGGAGAACCGGAGAGGGGAGACGGTTGATAAGAAAGCATGCATTGGACACCGCAAAGTTCCAGAATACTTTGGGAACGTGCATGTGAAGCATGAGGGAGCGAGCAACATCAAGCAAGTGGCGGTTCTTGCGTTCGGCGACCCCGTTTTGTTGAGGGGTGTAGGGACAAGAGATCTGGTGAACAATACAGAAGTTGGCGCAGTGGCAAACTCGTGGCTAGTGTATTCCCGGGCATTATCAGAGCGGAAAGTTTTAATGGTGGTAGAGAATTGCGTACGAGTCTCTAACACAAACGTCTGAAAGACACGAGGAAGCTCAGAGCGATCATGTAGGAGATACAACCATGTAGTGCGAGAGTAATCATCAATAAATGTTATAAAATAACGATAACAGAAATGCTAGAAACTTTATATGGTCCCCAAATATCAGAATGTATTAAATCAAACGGAGCAGAGCTCCTAGTACAATGTGCGGGATAAGACGAGCGAGGCTGTTTTGCCAATAATACAGAATCACATTTAAAAGCAGGAAGAGAAAGGTCGGGAAGCGCCTTCTGGAGGATAGGTAGAGGGGCATGCCCAAGCCGACAATGCCAATCAGACGAGGAAGCAGAGGAAAGGGATGTGGGAGAGACATCGAAGAGGTAGAGCCCGTTCTGCAGTCGACCCCTACCAATGGTAATCCGCGTCTGCCGATCCTGTATCAAAAAATCAGAAGAGGTGAAGGTGATAAAGCAATTCATATCAGTAGTAATACGAGCAACAGAGAGTAAATTAAAAGGTGAGGCTGACACATAAAGAACGGAACGAAGAGAGAGAGGGAGGGAGGAAGAGATCAGCGCAGCCGGAGACCGGGACAAGCGCACCATTGGCCACAGTAATAGACGGGGGATGAGCAGCATCAGAGAACCGGGACGGCCGCATGGAAGTGATGTGGTGGGTGGCTCCCGAGTCCAGGATCCAGCGAGATCCGGAGGAAAGACAGGCAGAACCTGCAGTGGAGGTGGAGACAATACCTGCATGGGAGGTGGAGGCACTGGAAGCAGATGGAGGGTTGAGGAGCCCATGGAGGTGTTGCAGCTGAAGGCGAAGAGCCTCAAGATCCGTACCAGTCGGAGGAGAGCTATCGGCAACAGCGACAGTAGGCGGGCGCGGAGGGTATCCATGTTTCTTGTGACAGACTGCTTCAGTATGGCCATCCCGGCCGCAGTAGGTGCACTTGGGCCGCCGCGGCCACCACGGCCCGCCCACGGGAGCCCGTACGTCCACCCCGAGTAACAGAGGGTTGGGGAAGTAAAGGAGGAAGGGCATGCTGAAGAAGGGCCGGCGAGGATGGTGCAGGAGCCTCCGGTGGAGGTGGTACGTGAAGTAGCATCGAGCAGACATCGGAGAAGGAAGGGGTAGTGGGTGAAGCCAGAACCTGGGCCCGGATACTGTGCAGGTGTGGCGGGGACGCGAGCTATAATCATAGCAATACAAACAGCCTCCTTTTGGGCGCGTTGGGCAGCGAGATCAGTAGTCGCGGCCTGGTGCTGAATCCAGGCCTCCGTGAGAGTTTTAGCACGGGCCACGAAGGAGGTCATGTCCAGAGCTTTGCCAACATCCAAGGCTTGAAGATCAGTGATGATGTCAAAAAGGTGCTGAAGGCCGTCCTTCCCTTAGTACAACGAATGAAGTTCATCCACATGGCTTTGGCGGTCTCATGATACATGATCATCTGGTACGGCTCACCCTCCACCGAGTTCAGGATCCAGGTATGGACGCGACCATCATTTCGGAGCCAATCATCAGTAGGAGGAGTCGGTGAGCCCTGGGTAAGGTGACATGCAAGACCTTGGCCTGTAAGACCCGGCGGACGGAGTGGACCAGGGGATGAAGTTGGACTTGCCAGAGAGGGAAATAGTAGTAATCCGAAGCTCATCGCGGAGTTCGAGAGGAGCCACGTGGTCTGTCGGGGGTTGAGCGGTAGTGGAGTCGCTGGAGGACATGGCGACTGAGGAGGAGCAGACCGCAGGGCACGGAGAGCAACCGCGCGGCAAGCAGCGGGTGAAAGGAGGTCGCGGCGGACTGGAGGAGGTCGCGGTGAACTGGGAGCAGTCCGCGAAAGGAGGTCGCGACGAATTGGAAGAGGTCGTAGCGGTGTGGAGCAGATCGCCGCGGTTTAGAGCAGAGCTGGAGCAGTCCGCGACAGAGGACGCAGCGGTTTGGAGCAGAGCTTGGAGGAGGTCGCGGCGAACTGGGGGCAGGTAGTCCGCGGCAGAGGTCGCAGCAGTTTGGAGCAGATCGCAGCGGACTGGGGCAGGCCGCTGAAAAACACCGTGGCG
Source organism: Platanthera guangdongensis (assembly GCA_039583875.1). NCBI lineage: Eukaryota > Viridiplantae > Streptophyta > Magnoliopsida > Asparagales > Orchidaceae > Platanthera > Platanthera guangdongensis. The sequence goes on along the minus strand of CM077158.1, from coordinate 94,236,932 downwards.
GACTGAAGGAGAGACCGCAAGGAAGAAGCCACGCAGCAAGAGCGCACAAAGGACACGAGGAGAGCCCGCAGCGGACAGGAGCAGTCCGCAAGAGACTGCGGATAGGGAGTCTGCGAGCACAGAGGATCGAGCGAACAGAAACAGAGCGGGCTAGAGGGAGCAGTCCGCGAGCAAAGAGGCTCGAGCGGACACAAACAGAGAGTGCAGCGGACAGGAAGGATCGTCCGGAGCGGATAGGAGAGGTGGGCCCCATGAATCAGAGCAGATAGAGTGGGAGGTGGAACACTATAAGAAGCCTGAGGAGGGTGGAACATGAACACGGAGGAGAGAGAGAAGAGAGGCGGAAGCAGAAGGGCAGTCCGCACGAGACCAGAGCGGACAGGAAGGCAGTCCGCAGGGGAGCCGAGCGGACAGATGCAGAGGGGCAGTCCGCAGGGAAGGCGGACAAGAGGTGGAAGCAGAAGGGCAGTCCGCACGAGACCGGAGCGGTCAGGAAGGCAGTCCGCAGGGGGCCGAGCGGACAGATGCAGAGGGGCAGTCCGCAGGGAAGGCGGACAAGGAAGTCAGTCCGCAGAGAGGCGGATGCAGAAGGGCAGTCCGCAGGAGACCGGAGCGGACAGAAGAAAAAAAAAAAAAAAAGGCAGGTCGCAGCTAGTCGGAACCTGCCTCTGATACCATGTTGATAGTGCCCAAAGCTTGTATGTATTATTCCAGTGTTTAAATACAAGTAGAGAATACAAATATATAGGAGAGAAGAGAGAAGAATAAATCATATACATGATGTGGGACTAAAGGAGGAGGAGAAAGAAAATAAATAAAGTGAGTCATTAAATGGGCCTTTTACATGGGCTTTTCCAATACTATATATAATGGAAAATCATCATTTGGTGAAACATTCATCTTTCTATTTTACCCCTTCTTTATTACAACTTGTTATAATTGAGTTTAATTTTTATGTTTTTTGTTTTATGTTAAGAAGTATGTCTTTATCCCTTCAATTTTTAAGTTTTGTATATGCAAGACAAAACATTTGTGGGGATGACGAACAACAAGCGTATTGTCGTGCCCGGGCAGACTACTTGTATTAAATATATAAAAAAATGATTAAGAAAATCAAATATAAGAAGAAAAAGAACTAAAATACTCCCAGAAATCCAAGTTTAGGTCCAATGTAAAGCATTACGTTGTTGAGGGTGCGGAAGAGATGAGGCCAGCTTGAAAGTGAGGTGAAATAATGGAGGGAAACCAATGGAGACAGAGATAGGGAGTCAGAACTGGAGGCATGGAATGCTGGCAGGCAAGAAAGATGCAAGGCTTAGAGGACGGGCAGTAACAGTCATTCGTATTCTACAGGCTTAGGGTTAGGAATACGTGAGAATTACATAGGAACAAAAATAATAACAATATGTGAATAAGATTTAATAAGCATTTAAAAAATTTAAAAATTTAATAAAATTATAAGTGAGAGCAACTTCTTGGTTTGAGGCACAAAAGGCACACCCTAAACAGGCTGGTGATTTAAGGCCCATGGGGATTACACCCTGTTGGACAACATGGCCTCCCCAAGGAAGTTTTGTCGAATTCCACCCCGAGGTGTGCTCCTGAGGAGCCCAAAAACCCCATTTTAAAACCTTGCAACTCTTATGGGTTGCTTTATCAATCCTCAACATCCATTCTTTTGTTTTTTGTTTTCTTTCGGATGTAAACCATTTTGCACAATCTCTACCCAAGAACCCAATGCTAACTTTGACCTACAACTTTCTGAATCGTTTGACTTTAATTTTAATTGTTTATCTTACCAGTGCTTCCCTTTGTTGAACACGATTGTACATGAACAAACCACTCTGATTATATTTACTAATGCATTATCTCCAATTTGTCCTACACTAGTTAATCCTTAAGATATTATATCTAGTTTATAGTTCTATCACACGTTTCTTAGCATTAACAATTTTGCTACAATTAATTTTGGCTAGACATGACTAACCCAGGCTGAATAATGCCTCCATGATATTCTTTTATTATAAAATAGACTTGAGGAACTTCACCAGTTTAGCCACACAACTTAAAATCTAGAAGTTGTGTCCCCAATATCCCTATAATGTTCAATATTTTTAAATACCATTTATCACACCCATTAATCACTTGTTTTTTAACAATATTGCTTAACAACTATTAATTTATAATAATCAATGTTACATATTTGATAGTCAATACTTATTCCATTATAGCTTTGTCAATTCAAGAGGTGACAGTTTAGTTGAGAGCACAAGATTTGAAGCTAGCAAATTTGAGTCACACAGCCGACTCCCCTCTTCAGTTAGATGGCTTGTGATGTGTCGAGCCTATCAATATTTCTCAAGCTTTCCCCACCTTCTAAAGATAACACCTCCTTGATATCCCTAATGTTCAATATTTGAAATGCCATCTATATTGTTTATTAATCATTTTATATTTAATGTATTTTGTAACCACTCTAAATGTTATAATCAATAGTGTTACAATTTTTTAGTGAATACTATTCTATTAAACCTAAACCAAAGTCTTTTAGTTTTCCTCCATGTTCTAACTTTTCATGTATTTAAGATGACTCCAAGTCAATACAAAGTCCTTTGCTAATATACAATATACCGTGATATTGAACTTTGTATATCTTTTGCAGATCTGCAAAAACAATTATGCAACTTTCTTGTAAAGATAACCCCATTATGATTGAAAACACTTACAGCAAGTATATACAAATTTTGACGCATTATTTTCTCCTTAATGTCTTCTATAGATTGGTAAAGAAGAACAGCCCACAAGGATCTTCGAAGGAAAAACTTCACTTGACAGCTAGGATCTCAATACACAAACATAAGATTAAAAAACACAATGAGGGATCTTATATATGGCCCATTCCTAAAACACAAAATAAACAGAACATGGAAAGATTTTGGCCAGTATTGGGCCTCAATAAATCTATTGCAACAATGATATAGTTAATATTTCAAAAATTAGAGCTTCAATTCCTACGGGTATCTATACTATATATGGATCTATCAGGACCTCGATAGACTGTGGTAGAAGAACCAAAATTCTTTGTTCAATCGGGACCCTGATCAAGGTCCCAAGATCAAATCTGATAGTCTTGTTGGTATCACTACTCCAATAAAGGTCCTGGTCGCACCTGCACACATAATTCCTCCTCATGAAACAGTCACCCCGCTTGAAAAGGACTCGACCCAGAGCATGTATCATCATAGAAGTGGATCTTCTTAATAGAATTTGAGAGGTTGGTCACATTGAATGAGGGGGAAATAACCCACCCTCGGAAAGTTTGATGATACGCATACGTCAAGCGAACCATCCCGGCACATTGGAGCTTACTGCAATGTTAATGATTTAAGTATTTAATATTAATGCATTAGTATTAATTAATTGGTCTTAATTAATTAATAATATTAAAATGTTCTCTTAGTTAGCGTGTCTTCCCTCATTTACATAAGGGTGGGGTATGACTTGTTCGGGCATCCGTTGGGATCAATGATATTTTAGGCACTCTTAGGAGAGGAGATCTAGTCTCTCCTTGAGTGTTCGCCCTTGTTTTCTTGCCTCTCTGCGATGTTTTGAGTGCTCTCATGCTCGCTCGCGATCCCTGAACTTGCCCCACCATAAAATAATCCAACTGTCACTCTTTGCCCGCTACCCTTGCATCGCCGGGAACCAACATGAAGACCCGATATGCGCTTATTTTAAGGCTTCATCGGAGGTGGTGATGAAGACAGAGATACAAGGGGATCTGAGTTTGCCCCGCAGAGAATGTGAGGGGAAGAAAGAAGGGGAGTCGTGCATATCCCTAACCCTACATGAAATAGAAGAAGGGGGGTTAAGATAAAAAAACTAGAGGGTAACTTAGAGAAAGACAACAAAAATAAGATTCATTCATCATTCCCATGGACCCTTAGTGGTGGAGACCAACCTAGGTCAGATCACCGAATAATGTCCGACGTCGCATTTTCAGTTATGTTTATTGCATTTTATTTTGCAAGTTTTATGTTGTCAATTTTTAGTTGGTCGCACGCTTGCGCGCGTAGCCATGTTGTTGCACGCACAGCCAGCGCGTCGCTATGTTTTGAGTATTATTTTTCTCTACTATTATATATACATATATATATAACAATACCTATATATGTACATGTATATATAAATACACACATGTGTAGTGTTGATACACACACACACACACACACACACATATATATATATATACTTATTAATATATTGGGTATATATATATTATATATATATATATATATATTGTGTTAATAGGTCTTATCTCCGGTTCAGAAGCAGGGCCGCAATTAGAGAAGAAAGCCTTGTTCATCTTCCCGGTCCAACGCCAGGACCTCTTCCTCCCGATCCAAGCCGCTCCTCCTGATCCAAGCCGCAGGAAGCGATAATGGCGGAAGCACGCACGCCACGACTCCTCCCTCCGGCGGTTACAGCAACCGACCCCGGCAGTTTCCTCACATCGCGCATCGGCATCCTACTATCGAGCTCCAACAACGGCCACGTCATCAGCCACTTCCGCCATGGCCGTTCTGTGAAGATTTAAAGTTTTCTTCGGTAATTATAAAAAGGGGAATATGTTGTATTTTTTCGGTGTTGATGGAGATTGATGAAAAATATGAAGTTAAAAATGCGGGGAAGTGTTTCCGATTAAGGTTGTTGTGTGCTTCCTGTTAGAGTTTAGGCGTGATTAAGCTCTGTGTGAGCAGTTGTCGGTGTTAGGCGTGTGATTGTGAAGTTTTGGAGAATATAAACAGTAGGTTACTGTGCTCATTTCTTTGTTTTTTGATTCCGCATGGTGATGATGATAAACAGTAACATTTTCACCTACTGTGCTACTTTTTGTCATATGCTGTTTTCCCGTATGAAGGAGATGAACAGTGTAATTAAAAATGTGTTATATTAATGCTTGCTGTAAGGGTTAGGAGAGGTAGGAGGTGATGAATAGTGTTATTAAATTCCTTGTGCTTGATTGTGATTTCCTATTTAACTGATAACAGCGATTGTTAACATGGTTAATTTTGACTGTTGCTAGAGAACAGTAGAAGTTGATCGTTGATTATCCAGATCAGTGAATAAGAGTAGTGAGTTAGAACTGTTGTCATTAATTCTCGTTGGAGCCACTTTCGTGTGAGGAAAGTGTGGGGATAGAGTGAATTCTAGATGTGTGTTAGAGATTTTGTGGAGCCACATTTGAGTGTGAGAGCGAGTGCATGTAAGGTGTTAGGTCTGTGGCTTCTTTAGAGTGAATTAGATTTCGTGGAATCACTTTTGTGTGAGATGTGAGTGAAGATTTCTCCTTGGTGCCCGTGTGCGATAGCGGCCGACCTCAGAGTGAAAAATCGAAGGTGACGAGAAGTTCCTCGCTGATCGCCATCTACTTCGAATACGGAAGACGTCTCTTCCGTGGGTAATTGTTTTTATCTTCTTTTGTGTGTGTCTCAATATTTTTTCATAGGTTAATAGACTCTTTGCTGGGTTTCACCAAGTTTCGTCAGCAAACGCTACGTCAAAAACTCCAAACGGAACGTATTGGAGTTCACAATTTCCGTTGTGCTACGACAAGGGGAACGGAACGAAAGTCGCGAGCTTCCTTCCCCGGATTTGAAACTGAACCATTTTTTAAAAAAAATTATTTTAAAACAGAATAGCGATTTTGTGCGTTAAAAATTTAGTCGCTTCATTCTTAAAGTTCGTGCAATTTCGCTCAAAATTTATCAAAATTAATTAATCATCACATGCATTTAGGGTTTCCTAGGAAAAGCCGACAGACGCTTAAACACTACGCGTCGTCCTGCATCACTTAGGGTCCCTTAAATAGAAATTATAGAATTTTGACGATTACAAAAATACTCTACATGAAATAGAAGACACGAAACATCATAAATACACTAAATAACGAAACTAAAAATGACGACAATAACATGACAAATAAATAATGCAACTAATAACGACTCTATTGGGCCATATCATCCTGTTCGCCCTACAATTGATCTTGTCCTCAAGATCAAATGAAGCTCGAATGATTGAGCGTCGACTCCTTAATTTGCACCAGAACAACTCCGGATACCACATTATAGTCATGGAGGCAGAATCGAGTGGCGGGTCGTCGGAAGGAATGGATTTAGAGGGGCTGTCAGAATAGATGACTGGAGCAGAGGTTGAGGACTAGAGACCATGGGAACAGATGACAGTGCAAAATGTGGTGATACCGCCACAGGGCTTGGCGGAGATGACGATCGGCGATGCTGACTGGGAATGATCGGAGGCTGGAGTAGAGGAGCGAGGCGGAGACTGAAGGGACTATTGCAGCGACACAAACTGGGACAAACTCAACAACGGGCTTGCCCAGCGACGATGTTAGTAGTGTAAACTGCGGGGCAAAACCACTGGCGGCGATGGTGGACGACAAGAACTGCGAAGAGCCACAGAGCTTATATGGACTCCATTGCGAGCGGCGATTGCTCTAGTGGAATTGTGGTGGGGAAGGTGGAAGGTGAGTCTTGAGGCGGTCGGCAGGTTCGGTAGTGGACAAGGGTTGTGCGACGTAATCGGTGGCCTCGGTGGAGCAGTGCAGGCATCGACCCATTAGTGATGTCAGCGATAAGTTAGACATGGAGGCCTGATATGAAGCCATCAGTCAATGGAGTATAGCCTCATCGGCGACGTTGAGCTTCTTGTCAACATAATTAGTTATGGTTTATAATTAATTCAAAGTAAGAATTAATTAATCGATGAAAATGCCTATTTTTTAAAACAGATTTTTGATTTCGTTGCGTCACGGAGACGGGGTTTGGTGGGCTTGAAGAGAAGGGAAAACTGTAGTACGAGGCTCGAGAGACTGGTGCGCGCTACTGGTGCAGAAGGGAAAAGTTTGTCAGCTGGTGTTGGGCTCGATGTCGAAACAACAAGTCGATGGGTCGATTAGGAGGTCTCCTAAGAGACGTTGGCGTTGTGCGGCATGGATAAGTCGAAGTGAATTAGAAGGGTTTCTGTAGAGACGGAGAGGAATACTCGGGTTGGCTATTAGGGAGTTAGGGAATACTGAGAGGGATTCAGCTATCGTATGGAGGCTAGGATGACTTCAGGAATTGGATGGGCTTTTGTAGAGAGAAAACGGTGAGGTTAGAGTTGCAGAACGGGGAATAGAGGTAACAGAGGACCCGTTGCGGGGAGATGAAAACTACAGGGAAGTCGGGAAGATTCAGATACACTTACGGTATTCAAAAATTCTTCACAAAGCAGCTAGAGTTAACAAGTTCGACTACGGAAGTACGGGTCTGGGTCATCGACAGTGTCGAGGAAGCAGAGGGTTGAGTTGTAGAGGCGCTAGCAGAGGCGAAGTGTTGAGATGGAGAGGCGCTAGTAGAGGCGGGGCGTGTGGAAATCGGGTGCGTAACTACCGTATCGAACTTAGGTTGTTG